>VMDR010031551.1:0-12005 GCA_007922815.1 Macrotus californicus | reverse complement strand
ACAAAGAGAAATTGGGAGGATCATGACTTGTTTACTTCGAACCCATATTCACAAAGAAAATGAATACTATGCAAAATAGATGTTATTTCCTTTAACTCTTACAACTGGGAATACTTCCAAATGATAAGTGATCTCAAATTGCTCAAAATCGCACTTATTTAGCGAAATATTGTCAGAATATATTTCTATTCTCTCTTCTTTTTCCATTCACAAAAGCATTAAGTAAAATGGTTTTGTTACACAAAGAAATGTGTGCAGTTTTATAAGTGTACCATGATGGTAGAGATTGAATTTTTCTGACAATCTCTCAAATATTTTCCCTAATTTGCAGCCTACAAAAACAAGTTCATCACTTTTTTTGTATCCACAATGTCAATCACTTTATTAGGTGCTGAATAAGCATGCATTATTAAAAATGAATTCTGTACATGGAATAATTTTCTTAATAGACTGTACCTCCTTGTTTAATGCACTTATGAGTATAATTTCTCTATCGATTCATGATTCCTTCTGTCTTTCCTTCAGTAAATATGTATTGAAACCCCAATACGTGTCAGATTCTATGTTAGCTTCTGGGTTTACAGAAATTATTAGGGCATGTTTTGAGCCCTCTAGGGGATTTTAAATCTATAGTGGAAAGACATGAAAACAGATAATAAAAAATAAACATTATCTTATAATAGTGATAAAGTAATGATTTGCAATGTGTCATGAGAACAAAATAAATCATAATGTTTGTACTCATTCCAAATGGTTGATTTTATATTCTTTTGTATAAGAAGAGGAATGGTTAAGGCAAGAGCAGATAGACTCTAAAACATATATCTTTCAATCATTAGAGATAAATACATTTTTCTTATTAAAGATACATAATAGACTTTGGAGATAGAGAAAATAAGAATCTAAAATAAAGATTGTTGGGATCCATCACTTAATAACCTTCACTTATCTCAATTAACCTGTTCATTTTTTCTTATTTTTGTCAGACACAGTCTATCTTTTGGAATTTCTGTTGAAAATAAGTATGTTTGCAACTTCCAAGTTCCTTTAGATATTGCATTTGCTTGAAAACTAGATACTTTTTGTATTTAATTAATCATGTCAACATTACTACACTAGTGAGGTCAGGTATAAAGCAGAGATCTCTGCTCGTAAATGTTCTTTAGGTTCTGCGAAAACATCAAGTATTCTTCTCATTATAAAGATCTGTATAAGAATAGAGTAGTGTGAATGTAACTTTCACATGAACTAGATACTCAAAAGAATATATTTAAAAGCTTGGGTTAAAAGGAAATTCTTTGGGCTGAAATTCCGGGTTATAGGAAAGAGCTCCTAGTTATTACAAAACTTGAAGCATTCCATGAAATAAAATGAATCATGCTTATTAATAATTCTATGTGAATGAAGGTACTCAGGTGCTGCCATTGCATCTACAATTATTTCTTGTCTTAGAGAATGAGCTTTCCGTAACTTGTCAGAAGACAATTCTCACCTGTGTTTGGAAATCCATCAGCACATGCCAGCTCAGGGACCTTAATTCTAGTAGTTTAAAGCTGCCCACCAAACACTGATCACTCCCAAATCTACTCTCAGCTCTTGATTATTCCAGGACAAAAATCCTTGAGTCCATGCTTCCTAGTTGACATTTCTACTTGTGTATCCTGCTGTCACCTAATCATCAGTTTGAGCAAGAATTGTCACTTGCAAGAAACAGAAGCCAACTTTAGATCATCTAAATATCCAGTAAAAATTTTGAAAGGGCTAGAGCACCAGGATTGAGGTCCAACAGCTAGGAACCGTTACTAAAGCAGGAGTGGAGAATGATTCCTTTGCCAACATAACTGAGCACTAAACACCAGGCAACAGTTTTGCACTGGGCAATTGACCTGACAGTTTCTGCCCCGTTATGACTGCCCCTCTATTACTCTATTACTATTACTATTAATACCATCACTACTGCTACTGTTGGCTACTGCTAGTCATGGTACCACACCTGAGAAATGGATGATAGAGAGAGAGACTGGTGGATCAACCCTACTGCCCACTGCTTGTGTCATCATCAGCTATAGAGCAAAATTCACTGAAAAAAACATTATTGGAACCCAGATCACATGTCAGTTCCCTGTTCTATTTAAAGCAAGCTGAGAAAGCATCTACTTCAATGTCCAAAGTTGATTTTATTATCATTCCTGCTCTTTTCACCTTATATTTTCTCCAAGTACCATCACCTCCCAGGTGCTCACTTAAGGTACAAACTTGGAATTCATCTTTGGCTCTTCACTTCCCCATTTGCAAACTTTCCTGGTCCTACATATCAATCTTCTTCATATTTGTCAATTTTACCTTCTTCTGTGCATACCCACTCTTACTGTTAATTCAGGCCTCTTGATTTTTCATTTGGATACTACTACAACTTATTAGCTTGTTTCCCTACCTCCAGTCATTCCTCAGCAATTCATTCTCTGCATGATGAGAATGCTCTTTCTAAAGTGAAGAACTCTCTAAGTTCCTCACATATTCTCATCCTTTCATTTTTCTACTGGCTTCAACAGAGAGGTTAAAGTGCCTAGAAAGTCTATGTTCAAACCGTTGTTATCTGGTCCCTACCTGTCTCTTCAACTGTGTCACTAACCAGCTCATCCCAAGCACCGCCAATGACATCACTACCATTATCATCATCATCACCACTACAGCCATATGTAAGTTCAAAGCATATGGAAGTACATACAGCTCCATTGTCATCATGGATATAACTATTACAAAACAGTATGAAGCTAGATTTTTGCTGAGAAAATTAAAAATATATTAAATGACAAAATTTTAATGACAAAATTAAAAAATAAAGCAATGCAGATAACTATCTATGTTTTAATTCATTTCTGAGAGGAGGTTAGGGTCTGTAGAAGTCTTAAACAATGAACTAAAAATTCCAAAAAAAAGAATCTTGATCAGCTTTGATGGCGGGATAGGCATACTATATTTTCCATTTTATTTGTTTGTTTTACTTTTAATTAGAAATTACCACTACAATGTCAAATCATCTTTCATTTGATCTGGAAGAATATAAGCTTAAAAATTTTAATATATAGGACTCAGTACTGAGGATGGTTTTGTTGTACCAGAGAACATACTAAAGGCTTGGGGTCAAATATCCAAATTTTGGATTTTAAGATTACCACTTATCAGTAATCTTAGAACGTTTCTAACAACTTCAACTGTCAGAGAATCACATAACAATGCCTACCTCAAAAACAAGATAAGATTATGAAAACGTGCAGCATAGGGTTAGACTAACCGAAGCTCAGCAATTGCCCATGTCCCTACTTTCTCTTTGTCCAGTCATTACATTTTAATGTGGATATAATTTTGATAACGATAATAATAGTAATCAATGTGATTGAGAATTTCCTATGTGCCTTTCATCTAAGAGCTCTCTGCATATAATCTAATTTAATCCTTATAACCACCGTGGAAACACTGAATCAAAGAATGGACTAATTATAATGGATTTTTAAAAATATATTGCACATTTATGTTTTTGTCTCATACATAGTCACAAAATTATGAACTGATTCTGGAAAACCAGTAAAGTCAATTTTCAGTTTACACAGAAACCCACCTCCAATTGAAACATGATGGAAATCCCCTTGCATTTTTAAGGTGTGGTTCTCATTAAGTGATGTGATATTAAAGGGCAAGCAGTTTTCTCCTACCCTGAATCTAGGTTAAGAGAGACAAATCTCTTTGCAGTCTAATTTTATAGATGAACAAGCTTATTCTCTTAGTCTCTTTCAATGAATGAGATCTGAAAGATCCTAGCTTTATGTAGTAATCTCAGTTTCAAATGCACTCATTGTTCAGAATTAAGAACCAAGACCCTTTTTTAAAAAAGATTTTCTTTATTTTTAGAGAGAGGTGAAGGGAGGGAGAAAGAAAGGGAGAGGAACATCAATGTTTCATTGAACTGTTGCCTTGCATGCCCCCATCTTGGGACCTGGCCCACAACCCAGGCATGTGCCCTGGCTGGGAATCGAACCTGCAACCTTTCGGTTTACAAGATGACACCCAACTCACTGAGCCACACCAGCCAGGGCAAGAACCAAGGCTCTTGAGAAGAAACCAGCAACCTCAGATTGATATGATTAACAGGCTAGATTTATAATGCAGCTTTCCAGGTTTTTTTTTCTTTCTTTTCTCTATTGTCTATTTTTCCCTTTTTGGTCATTTAGAGTTTTTCTTTACTTTTTCGTGAGGAAGGCAATACAATGAAAAGATATATGTTTTTTTTTCCTATTATTTATAGTTAAGATACCTGGTCTGGACTACTTCTGGTAACAGAAGACAATAATATTTTTCTTTTAAAATAGATTGTACCAAGAGCAGAACAGAAAAATAGAAAACTAGTGAGAATAAAACCAGAACTAACATCACTTCTTTGCAATGTATTTATTTGTCTTATTAAATTTATTACTTATTTATAGATTTCTTTTTTAATGTATTAAAAAATGTTTCATTGAAATGTAGTAGACATTAAGATTTAGGGGGGAAAAGGGAACAACTATAAAGGACACATGGACAAAACCAAGGGGGGTTTGAATTAGGGGAGGGAGGTGGGGATGGCTGGGGTGGGGAAGAGTGGTGGGGGTAAATGCAGACAACTATACTTGAACAATAAAATAATTTTAAAAATTAAAAAAAAATAAAGTAAAAAAGACATAGAATACATAAATTAAATTTTACAGTTCCTAATTAAATGAACTCATCCATGAAAATAGCACCCCAAAAGTAAAAATCACCGAAGTCCGAGACCACTTAGAACTTTTAAGGACCCTATTGAATCCCATTCCATGCAATGTTGCTGTCAATATGCACTTAGACTTACAAGATGTCAGTGTCTTCTGCTGGTTAGTCTTCATTAAATCCTATGTTGCTGACTTTCCATCTGCAATATTTTCCTGTGGTCTAAAAAGCACCCTTTTGTACTTCTTTTTGTGAACCTAAAACTGCTCTTAAAATAAGAGTGAGAAGCTTAAAAAGTTGACTGGAGGACCACATGAGACAGACAGTTACTTCACTGACTTAGTTTAAAATTAGCGGATGAAGAAAGCGTTTTCAGGAGGCCGTCTCCCCAAGGCAGATTGTGGAGAACTTTTTCTTTTGGGTTGGTCAGATCCTTGAGAAAAGGGTTTCCAATGTGCTACCTGGGAGAGTGGAAATAGGAGGGGGTGGACTTGCGTCCAGCTGCCTCTTACCTGGGAGCAGAAATGTGAATAAGGAGTAAAGTAATTAATCATTTCTTTGCAAACTTTCACCAATTCATAGTGCTGGAGGTTGAGGAGTCCATGAGTACTTATCACTGAATTTCTCCAAAAAATAATTTTTGTCTCTCTGAGAATTGGAGAAAAAGAGGAGAAAACAAGAGATAGACTGACCCCTGCATAAAACAAAGATCTCCTGACCCATATCTGATCATTTATCAGTTTTACTATAACCTCCTCCTTACAGTTCTAATTCCCTATAAACCTTCTAATACCCCATAAATTAGATTCTGCTGTATAAATATCTTCTTTCTGCTTGTACCACATGCTTAGTCTCAAAACAATTCCAGAAAAATATTGTCTGAATCCTTCTCTCAAACATTTTTCTCCTTCAATGGTCTCCTTCTGTCTTTCAATTTTCTTTTGGTCCTCTTTTCTAAGTCTGGTGACAAATAGATTCCGTGACAAACACCACTTGCAAAAAAACTGTGATTGTTGTTTCAACACTGTGCAGAGAGGGGTGTTAAGGCCAATTTCAGCCTAATAGAAAAGAGCTCTGGAATTGATTAGTCGAGTCTGCAGTGGTCCACAGAGTGGGGGATCTGGTGCAAATGTTGTGTTTGCTGATACTAATATAAACTTTTCACTCCAGACTATCAACACTTCTCAGTTCAACCTTTCCCTGTTTCTTGCCCCCCATTTAGGACGCTGACTCATTTATTTAACTAACAACCACCATGTTTATCACAAAATGGAAGGACATGATATTACCTCATTGACAAGACAATGGCATCTTATACACATTGTGGCGCAACACTTCACTATGGACTCCACAGGGTACCGTGAAAATCAAATGAGATAGTTTGTATAAGAATGACGTGAAAGTCACCATCTTCAAAAATGGTTATATCTTTTCAAGGCAAAAATATGTTATTAATTTTATTTTTCACTAAGCAGTATCTAGAACAAAGCTTTGCATACAGTAGAAGTACAATAAATGTTTATTTAAATGAAGATGTCCCACTCACTTTCTCTGTAAAATCCTTTCCTGGTTAGTTTGATATGGGCATTCAGTGTGTGGGTTGGAGGGTGAGGGGTGGACGTTGTGTGTATGTGTGTTTGTGTTGTGCGGGGGGGGGAGTTGTCATGTGTGCCTGTTGTGTGTATGCGCCTGAAGCTGCGGAGGGCTATAACTTCACTAGGCCAAAATCAGTAAATTATCATTTTGAAAAGTCATATAATTGACAACAGTTTTGGCATTTCTCTTTTGTACTATAACCTTGAGGGAAAGGAATTGTGTCTCTTCCCATGTAGCAAATTATTTTATAAAATGACCTGCACCACACATGTGAGATAAATAATAATTAATGTTGATGAATTATCCTGATGAAATAGTCCTTAAATGGCATTCTATAAACCTATAAAATATGACTTGTCCTAAAGTTAAAAGTATAGGCTGCTAGCTCATTAATGCCCCCACATTTTTTTCCTTTTGGGGTAAAATGGTTTTCATTAGCCTCTTTGGCAGCTCTATACCTGGATTCGTCATAAAGTCATGCTCATTCCACCAAGTTAATAGCGTTTCTACCAGAATGTTCACGCTGACCTTAGAGCTCATAATACTGTATTAAAATGATAAAAAACAGTTTTCTAACTATCTATTTCATTGGACAGCAAAAGCCACATGGATATTTAAATTTAATATGACTATATTCCATGATTCTCCCCAGCTCAAATCTGCTCCACTTTCTGTATTTTCAAATGACTCATAATGAATCCCACTTTATTCATTCATTCAAGCAAGAAGGCTTCCAATCATCTTCATTTTTTGCTCTTTCTTGACTAGCATATCCAGTCATGTGCTAAGAGTGCTCAATTTTACCTCCTATATGCCTGTGACTCTGTTTTCTTCAATTCCACTGTCACTGACTTTATTCAGGACATTGTGATATTAGGAGACAACAGTCATAACTTATCAGCTGCTCTTTCCTTCCCTTTCTCGTGTTCATTGTTCAATACTATCTATTAATTTCTCAGAAGTTTCAAGACAGTTTTTGAGGAAACACAGTCCGCATGAGTTACTCGTTCGTATGGAAAAAGTTGAAACACAAAACTAAATTTGAGTGCTCTTTCTCTCCAAAGCCATCGATTTCCATAATTCCCACGTGTCCTACTCTCTGCTGGTTCACACTTTCATGCATTACCTGAAAAGCTTTCATATGCCTCTGTTTCCTTATAATAAAGAGGATAATAATAATCTTTATAGCAATATTATAATTGAACAAAAACAGAGGTTCAGCTGCCTGTCGCCACAAAAGCCAAACCTCATGAGGAAGTTGCTGGTGCAAAACAAAAGAGGTTTTATTTCAGCTGCTGTGTGGCTGGGGAGAATGGCAGACCCCCGTCTCGAAGACCATCTCCTCTTTTTGCCATGGAAAAAGTCCAATCATCCTCAAAAAGGCCAAGAAAAAAGCCGGTATCCAAAGTTCCTGCTCCATGGTAAAGTACAGTCCTTTGGCACCTGTAGGCATCTGCTAGGCAATTCCAGTCCCTATCAAGGTAGTTTAGCTTGTTCCCTGCTGCTGTCCAGGTCGGTCTCTGCGCTGGAGCCTGTGTGTGGAGCCGCATGGCCATGAGCCATGAGTCTGCCAGCACCACATGGTTGCATGCTCCTGGACAAGAGAGCACATGAACCCACCGTCAAGTGCATCACTATGTGGGAAAGAGAGAGGCTCCCTCCTAGAGGCTATGGGCCACGCTAAGGCCACATGGCCCATAGAAAGAAGAGGCGAGTGCACCATACAAGTGCAGGTCACAAGCAAGTTGTTCCCCTGGAATTATACTAGCTTCGGTGTGAAGCAGACCAAGTGCCTTGTCAAAATGATAATCTGTTTCCCAAATGTTTGCATGCTTTGGGTGGGTCCACCACTCAACCAATCCCTTCTTTTCTCAGGCTTGACTGACACTCCTCTTTGGTCTAGCACACCCCACTCCATGCCATCTTGACATCAAGGGCACATATGCCTGCCTTGCCCTGGGCCTACCCTAATCTTTCACTGGCAGGGGAAAACAACTTTTTCTCTATCCAATCATCTTGCTAGCTTTTCACATGCTTGGGATGGCATCATTCATATTTCTAGCTTTCCACACAGTGTAAGAACCTCCCCCTGCTGCCATCTTGGCCAATAGGGAGACTCCAGAATTCCAGACAGACTCTCTACTGGTAAGAGAGTATGGCCACATTGTTACTGTAGAACAATATCTAGCACAAAAAGTCTAATGATTGTTATAAATAATAATAATAATAACAAAGTTATTATTATTAAACATTTGTCCTCAAATGTATCTTCTTACTAAAAAAATTTTCCAGTTAGGTTGAGCAGCAGTCCCAGTTTCCCCAGACTGTCCTGGTTTCCACAGACTGTCCCAATTTTAGCACTAGAAGTCCTGCCTCCACGGAAGACTCACCGTCCCGGCAAACCAGAGCAGTTGTCATCCTGCCACTACCGCCAAACAGAAGTGGCCATTTCCATCTCTGGGCTCCATTTGCACCGTACTCATGCTTCTCTTCATGATACTTTATATACTTTTTGTGTTGCAAAACATTTGCCTGTTTCCCCAGGTTCCAATTACTAATTGATTTCATTGTGCTCTCAGTTCCTAAAGCAGTACCCTAATTTTAGGGAAAATATAACTAAATAAACTCCACAGAAGAACTCAAATCCCAAATTATGAGATATTGGCTTGGAAAAATAGGTAGTTGTTGAATCAATATTTGCCTTTAATCAGAGGACTTTGGCAAATAGTTTGTTGATAGAATGAAGGAAGCAGAAAATTACATGGGTATGTTTCTTCTGTTGATGCAGAAGAGCAAAGCAGGGGGCCTAAGACCATGTAGCTGTTGCCTGAAATTTAAACTCTGTGCTCTAATGTGTTACATTCATTCTAGACATATGAGCCATGCATAAATTCTTCTTTATTTCCTCTGTATCATATATTAATTTAATTTTTGTTTTTACTGTGAAGAACCTGTCCACCATAACTGTATATGATCTCTCTAAGCTGTCAGATGTTTTTCATTATTGATGACATAAATTCCTTAGTTCTGTGGTTAAAAACATTACTGGGAGAAAAAATTATATATATATATATATAATCTCCTAGATGTGATATATGTTTGTAGAAAATATTATAAAAGATTAATCTGTAAAACTCAAGCTGCCAAACTCTGTGATATTAATGAAATACAGTTATACAGACATTAGGAATGGGGCACAACAGTCATTTTTTCTGTCAGAAGAAGGTGGAGCAAATTTTCTACACCTTTTGCTGAGGGCAGGGAAGCACAGCAGTCTGCACACTGGGTTCTGGAGATGTTCCTGACATGAGTGTGAATTGGAAGACTTGAAACCTTCAAAAATGTATCTATAATCTCTATGGTTCAGTTTACTCAGCCATGAAAGAGAAATAACATAACTATCTGTATGTCTGTGAATTAAATAAGGTATCGCTGATTAAGCACCCAACACCACACATAACACAGAGCATTTTCCTGATAAATTCCAGTAGTGATTATTATTATCATTTTATTTGAATTTGTGTTTCCAATGGCTGCATAGGTGTAGGAAACTAAAAGGTCACGAAATGTGCACTATGTTTCAGAAATCTAAATCATTAAATGCATGAATAGATCTAAAATTAATAACAAATTTTAATTCTGACTAAACTGTTAGTTGTTTCAAATTTTACTCATCAGAATGCATTAGATACTTGGAATTCATGGAGATTGAAAATGTTGGAGAGTAAAAAGATGTCTAAAGGCATCCAAACTTGATTTTTTTAAATTATTTGATTGTTGTTCAAGTACAGTTATCTGCGTTTACCCCTCACCATTACCCCCCCACCCCAGCCATCCCCACCAAACTTAGTTTTGATTTTGCTTTTGAACTTGTTCTATCCAAAAACAATTTTGTATTTCAAATTCTTACTCATCAGAATAAGTAAAAATAACAATGATGATTGTGATAACATGTATCATGTTATATATTAAAAGGGTATTTTTACATGTAGCGGATTTAGGGCTCTAGCAAATACCACCTTCACTTTCTCTGCCACATTTTGCAAATGATTGAAAGATACACGCATAAAGGATATAAATCAAGAGCAACATGAAACTCCATAAACAGTGAATTGGTGCACATAGCTTTTGCATGCAGCTACAATGTGCTTTCTAATAAGACAATGCAGAATTCGCTGCTCTACCTGATTTCAGACCTCACCCTCACAGGGTCAAAGCTCACCACAGTATGCTTATCATATGGCACAAAAGGCGGATCACATTGTCTTCTCAGTACCCACAGGGCACTGAGTTAATAATTCACTGCTATTCCCTTGACAGGAGGTAATGAGAAAGTACAGAAAAGATGAAGGTGTCTCATCCAAGGTCTTCTCTCTTGGAAGCAGAATAGAAAGTCTGTCTCCTTAACTAGTGGGGATGAGTGTTTGTCCTAAGGATATTTTTTGTATATTAGTTGATCCAAAAAGGATGGTTTTAGTAATAACAATGTTATATGATTAAAGGAAGTTTCTGACCCTATATTAATTGTTATACAATCTTAATTTTGAGACAAAATAAGAAGTTTACATAAATAATTTGAGGCTCCTATAATACAGAGACTCTGTGCTTACCATAACCTCATGGAAGTACACACATCTTTCAATTGATTCAAAAAATAATAGACGTTTAGAGAGCCCATAACCGTGTTTTGCTCTCAGACCAAAATATTTCAAGCTAAAGCATGCTGTTTGAGAAATCTGAAGAAACAGTCTGAAAATTTCTGTTATCTCCTCAAAGGAAGGATAAGAGATCAAGGGGGTTGCACCAGAGGAGAGAGTCTGTTCTTAAAAAGGAATAATGAATACCCTCCTTGTGTGCAGGTTGGATTCCTCATATGTGCTGACGTAGGCAAACACTCCAGGGATCAGGGAAACTGGTGCTCTAGTAAAATATGGTCTTTAGCTAAAGGTCAAATGAAATTGTACTGGAAACCTTGGGGATACTCTAAAATAGGAGCTAAAAACAGGGGCCTGCTGATTAGAGAATGTCCTTAAGTACCAATTTCGCTTTATCTGGGAAATTGTTCATTTGTGTGAAAATTTGGCCTCTGCCAGTTTGCCAGGCAGACTGGGTCTGGGGGTCATCTCAGGCTCACGTGTGCTTGCAGAAGTTAAAGCTACCTGGGGACTGCTTTCAAAGGACCCTGCCAAGGTTAACAAACCCAAAATCTGACCTTCCTTTTCTTTCTTTCCATTTATATCTGTTTGTAAAGTTCAAATAGTTCTTTCTCCTACCCCCCAAAAGCGTTTCTAATGCAATAAAATGATAAAAGATTCCAAAGGGATACAGCTATAAAAAGAGAAGGTGAGATAAAAATGTTTCACTCAGGAAGGCAGGTTATTTAGGGAAATCTAATTCAGATAGCTAAATAGCAATTACCATATTTCTTAAGATTTAGCCTTAAAATTTTATGGTACTACCACTTTTTAACCAGAACCAAGTGTTATTGCTAATGCTTTAAAGTAGAAAAAGAAGAGAGAGACTTTTTCACAGGCAGTTTGTTTTCCAGAGAAGGTAATAATTCAGAATTTTTTAAGTTCTCCAAATATGTAGACCCTCTTATCACATATTGACAAAAATTAAGCTACAAAGGAAAATGAATGATGGGCCATGACCTAATGACATGGATA
>VMDR010031550.1:0-12004 GCA_007922815.1 Macrotus californicus | reverse complement strand
GCTATTCCCTGTTCCCTTTGCAACCATCTGTTTGCTCTACTTCTGTGATGTTCTGTTTTTGTCTTGTTTTATTTGTACATTTGTTTTGTTTTTTAGGTTCCACATATAAGTGAAAGCATATGGTATTTGTCTTTCTCTGACTTATTTCATTTATCATAAAACCCTGTTGTCTATATATTTTATTTTATAACAGACTTGATACTGAATGTCTATGAAAAAATAAACATGTAAAGATAAATGCATTACATTAGAATTCTTGGTTATTTTGCAATTTTATTGTCATGAGTAGTTTTAAAATTGACCTGGTTTCATCATTGAGCAGGAACATCAAAGTTTACTACATATTTTTTTTAATTTCTTATTTAAAATTATACTTTATTGATTATGCTATTAGAGTTGTCCTGATCTGCCCCCTTTGCCCCCCTCCACCCAGCATCCCCAATCCCCAGGCAATACCCACACCATTGTTCATGTCCATGGATCCTCCATGGAAGTTCTTTGGCTACTTCATCTCCTATACTATGCTCTACGTCCCCATGGCTGCTCTGTAACTACCTATTTGTATTTCTTAATTCCCTCACCTCTTCACCCATTCCCCCACAACTTCTCCCATCTGTCAACCATCAAAATGCTCTCTGTATCCATGATTCTATCTCTGTTCTTCTTGTTTGCTTAGTTTGTTTTTTAGATTCAATTGTTCATAGATCTGTATTTTTTTGCCATTTAATTGTTCATAATTTTGATTTCTTTTTCTTCAATAAGTTCCTTTAACATTTCATATAATAATACTTTGGTGATGATGAATTCAGTTTTTTGTTGTCTGGGAAGCTCTTTATGTCTTTCAATTCTAAATAATAGTTTTTCTAGGTAGAGCAATCTTGGCTGTAGGTCCCTGCTTTTCATGACTTTGAATATGTCTTGCCAATCCCTTCTAGCTTTCAAAGTTTCTTTTGAGAAATCTGCTGGAAGTTTTATGGGAACTTCTCTGTAGACAACTAACTGCTTTTCTCTTGCTGCTTTTAAGATTCCCTCTTTATCTTTAATCTTTGGCATTTTAATTATGATGTGTCTTGGAGGGGGCCTCTTTGCATCTATCTTGCTGTGGACTCTCTGTACTTCCTAGACTTGCATGTCTATTTCCTTCACCAAATTAGGGAAGTTTTCTTTTATTATTTTTTAAATAGATTTTCAATTTCTTGTTCCTTCTCTTCTCCTTCTGGCACCCATATCATGCAAATGTTGGAATGCTTGAAGTTGTCCCAGAGGCTGCTTATTTTATCCTCAGTTTTTTGGATTCTTTTTTCTTCTTATTGTTCTGATTGTTTTTTTTGTTGTTGTTGTTTCCTTTGGTTTGAAGTCATTAATTTGATTCTTGGCTTCATCGACTCTACTGTTGATTCTCTGTAAATTGTTTTTTATTTTAATTGATGTATCCTTAGTTTCTGACTGGATCTTTTTTATGCTGTTGAAGTCCTCATTAATTCCCTTGAGCGTCCTTGTACCTAGTGTTTTGATCTCTGCATCTGAAAGATTGCTTATTTCCAGTTCATTTAGCTCTTTTTCTGGAGTTTTGTTTTGTTCTTTCATTTGGGCCATGTTTCTTTATCTACTCATTTTGGCAGCCTCCCTGTGTTTGTTTCTATGTATTATGTAGAACTTCTTTAAGTCTGTGTCTTGGAAGCATGTCCTAGTGTAGTAGGTATCCTGTAGAGTTCAGTGGCACAGTTCCACTATCACCCTAGCTGGGTACTTGAGGTACTTCCCTTGTGTGGTCTGAGTATACCCTCCTCAAGTTGAGCCTTGGTTGCTGTTGGTAGATCAATGGGAGGGATTTACTCAGGCCATTCAGCTGCAAGGACTGGCTATGACCACTTACCACCAACCTCTGCCCTCTGTGGAGGATCAGCTGTGCAGGGGCAAAGTGGTGGTGCACCAACATGGTCTGTTGGTGTCTATTGGGTGTGCTGGCCCTGGGATTTCCTAGGTGGTACAGGCAAATGCAGGTGCTACCTGCGTTTGCCTGAGGCCATCCTGCCTGAGTTATAAAGCAATCTGAGATGGCTGTTATTTGTTCTGGGCTTGGAGATTCCCAGGTAAAGCCAAGCTATGAATCTAGGCTGTGTACTGCTAGTACCAGGCATGGGACTCACAGAGGTCTGCTGTTGTTTGCTTGAGAGGATTTAGGAAGTTATGAAGCATGAGCTTGGTCCAGCCATTCATGTGGAAAAGCAGCTTGGGTGGGGGGAGTCTTTGGGGATCTCCAAGTCAGGTCAAACAGTGTTAGCCAAGTTGTTGGAGTCTTGATGTGGCACCAGCTTGCAGGCCTTGTGAAAGGAGGATTTAGAAAAGGGACAATGGCCTCTGCTTGCCTGAATACTAGACACTTCAGTTTCTCTCTGTATTCCACTGGGCCTTTCAAGCTGCTACCCTGATTTTGGAGCTCAGAGGAAGTGAGTCTGAGTAGGTGAGTCTGTGTGTGGGTTCTTTAAGAAGAATTGCTTGTGGCTACTACAGTTTCTTCCACTGACTCAATCCCTGCTGTTTTTCTGCAGCCAGAAGTTGTGGGGACTTATCTTCTTGGCACTGCAACCCTAGGCTAGGGGTCCTGGTGTGGGCCTGGGACTACTCGTTCCCGAGATATCCTTCCCAACTTTTTATCCACACATGTGGGTGAGGGACCCACACCTGCACCCTTCCTACTAGTCTGGATGGATGTAGTTTCTTTACTTCCACAGTTGTCAGACTTCCATTTAACTTGGTTTCTAATGGTTCTGAGTGATGGTTGTTCTATATTTTAGTTGTAATTTTGATGTGGTTGTGTGAAGAGGCAAGCCGTGTCTGCTTATGCTGCCATCTTGACCTAAAGTCCTCAATGACATATTTCTTAACAGCTAAACAAAGTTAAGTACTCTGGCTAGGTAAAAAAATTGCATTCATTTTAATTCATTCAATATCATCAGTGGTAACATTTTCAAAAATTTTAAATTACATTCATTGGGATGACAGTAGTTAATAAAATTGTAGAGGTTCCAAATGTATATATTTTCATTGCTAAGTGGAATGTATTTTAATTTGATTAGAAATACATTAGTTCCCTGGGTCATATTAAGGGATAAAGAAGTATGCTTTTGTTAATAAAGCTTTTGTTAATAAAACTTTCATTTGCTCAGTACTTTTCACCTTTCAAAGCATTGGAAGTGCTCATGTGAGTCCAAGTCAGCACTCTGTGTGGCATACAGCAGTTCTATAATTTTGATTTGTAGCTGAAACAGGTTTAATTAATATCATTTAATAGAATAGAATGCTGAGGCCATAGCAAGTAAGTATCCGAGATTATGTGCTAATTTAATAGTAAGATTGGCACACAGAATTTAGCTTTTGGGTCACATAAACCTATGTTAAAATTACAGCTTGGCCAATTGTATCTTTTAAAAGTTACTTATTTTCTCTGTACCCAGATTATTCATTTGTAGAAAGGAAATAAGATCCTTGTGATGATGAAATGAAATAGTATATATAAGCAGGACCAGTGATATAACTAAGCCTGGTGCAGAGTGAAAATGTGAGACTCCTAATTCAACAGTTTTTAAGGATTAAAAACTGACACTCTTTCCTGGTGTGGCTCAGCAGGTGGGACGTTGTCCACAACCAAAACGTTGCCAGTTCGATTACTGGTCAGAGCCCATGCCTGGTTTGTGGGCCAGCACCCTGGTGGGGGAGTGTGAGAACTTCCAATCAGTGTTTCTCTCTGGCATTGATGTTTCTCTCCCTCTCTTTCTCCCTACCTTCCCTTCTCTTTCAAAATAAAATAAGTCAGATCTTTACAAAAAAGAAAAGTTGGCGACAGCAGAGCATTTAACCAAGTGTGGGGCTCTTCTGTGCACAGAACTTTTTCGTATTTAAGTGACTTCCTTCACATAACTATTGAATGTTCACATTTTTATCTCTCAGTGGAAGGCATCCGATGTTTTTATTTTTTATTTTATTTTTAATTTTTCATTTATGCTGTTATACTTGTTCCCACTTTTTTCTTTTCCCCACTTCCACTCCTCAAGCCAAACACATGTTGTTGTCCGTGTCCATGGGTTGTGCGAAAATGTTCTTTGGTTAATCCCATCACCATCTTTGATCCCGTGCCCGCCTCTCCCACCCTCCCCTTTCCAGCAGCTGTCAGTTTGTTTTATGTCTCTAAGCTTCTGTTACTCTTTTGTTCATTGGTTTATTGTGCTCATTAGATTCCTCTTATAGGTGAGATCATATAGCATTTGTCTTTCACTGAGTGGCTTATTTCACTTAGCACAATGCTCTCCTGTTCCATCCATGCTGTCACGAAGGGTAGGAGTTCCTTCTTGTTTTCTGCTGCATAGTATTCCATTGTGGAAATATACCATAGTTTTTGATCCACTCATTAACTGATGGGTGCTTAGGCTGTTTCCAGCACTTGGCTATTGTAAATAGCACCGCTATGAACATAGGGTGTATAGATTCTTTTGAATTGGTGATTCGGGATTCTTAGGGTATATTGCCAGCAGTGGAATCACGGAGTCAAAAGGCAGTTCTGTTTTTAGTTTTTAAGGAAATTCCATACTGTTTTCCACAGTGGCTGTAGCAGTGCACATTCTCACCAACAGTGCATTAAGTTTCCCTTTTTTCCGCATCCTTGCCAGCACTTGTTTGTTGATTTATTAATTATGGACATTCTGACAAGTGTGAGGTGATATCTTATTGTGGTTTTAATTTTCATTTCTTTGATTGTTAGTACTGTTGAACATGTTTTCATATGTTTATGGGTGCTCTGTATTTTCTCCTTGGAGAAGTGTCTATTCAGGTTTTTTGCCCATTTCTTAATTGGGTTGTTTGTCTGATATTGTACATAGAAAACCCTAAAGACTCCACCAAAAAACTACTACACCTAATAAATGAATTTGACAAAGTAGCGGGATACAAAATTTATACCAGAAATTAATGGCATTTTTATACATCAATAATGAATTACTAGAAAAGGGAAACTAAGAAAACAGTTCCACTTTCTATTACTACAAAAAAATAAGGCACCTAGAAATAAATTTAACCAAGGAGGTAAAAGATTTGTACTCTAAAAACAATAGGCCTCTGAAGAAAGAAATCAAGGAAGAAACAAATAAGTGGAGGCATATACTGTGTTCATGGATTGGAATAATTAACATCATTAAAATAGCCATTCTACCCAAAGCAATCTATACATTCAACACAATTCCTATTAAAATACCAATGGCATACTTCACAGAACTAGAACAAATACTCCAAAAATTTATATGGAACCCAAAAAAGACCCCAAATAGTCTCAGAAATCTTACAAAAGAAGAACAAAGCTGGAGGTATCACATCTCCTCTATCAAACTATACTATGAGGCCACTGTAATAAAAACAGCCTGGTACTGCCACAAGAACAGACAAACAGATCAATGGAACAGAACAGAGAGCCCAGGAGTAAACCCAAGTCTGAATGAGCAATTGTTATTTGACAAAGGAGGCAAGAGCATACAATAGAGCAAAGATAGTCTCTTCATAAGTGGTGTTGGGGAAAGTGGACTGGCACATGAAAAAAACTGAAACTAGACCACCACATTACCCTACACAAAAATAAAGTCAAAATGGATAAAGACTTAAATGTCAGTTGTGAAACCATAAAAATCCTAGAGTAAAACATAGGGAGTAAAATCTCAGGTATTAAATGTACAGTGTTTTTGCTGATATATCTCCAAGTCATTGGAAACAAAGCAGAAAATAGACAAATGGGACTACATCAGATGAAAAGCTTCTGTAGAGCTAAAGCAACCATCAGCAAAATAAATAGGGAACCTATTGTATGGGAGAAATTTTACCAGTGATACATCCGATAAGGATTTAATCTCCAAAATATACAAAGAACTAATACAACTCAACAGCACCTCATGTTTTTAGAGTGAGGAATCAAAACACTTCAAGTAACTCTAAATAGTCTCTGAAACATGAGGTTTTAAATTCAATAAGCATGTAAATTTTAAAACTTAGTAATCCTCTTATTAGTCAAACTATACAAGTTATGTGTTATTAAAGGGATAATGTAAAACAAACTTTAGAGTGTTCAGAATAAGTGCATGCTAATAACTAAATTTACTATTCAAAGTAGGTGAAAATAGAGGGCATTGATCTCAGTGAATTTTTAAATGCATTGATTTTCAGAGAAAAATCATGTAGCTGATATTAGGAATAACTAAATCAGAGAACTGAACTGAGGTTGTAATACTTGCGAGGGAGGGTATGTGAACAATTTTTAACCTTCTAGATGCCTTTGGTAAAGTATAATTTAAAACTTCATTAACTTTTTAGAATCTCTGGAGAATTAAAAACCTCACATCATTACCTCATTAAAGGCACCTCTCTGATTTATTTTGCCGTAAATCTAACACTTGGCCTAGATCAAGGCAGGACAGAAAAAAAATTATCTTTAAAAATATCTATGATTCTCAGAATGATTAATACATAATCTCAGCTTCAAGAAGGGTATTAAGAAATAGAGGAAATGTCTAGATCAGGGATCCAAATAATAAGTGGCTCATAACAATAGAAAGGAAAAAACTTGAAAATGAAGGTAATCTTGTCTGATATGTTCAGAAAATAAGGTGGGTAATATGTGAAGCTTTGTGTTAATAATAAAGTGAACCCTTTATACACCATATTAAGGGTTTAGTGAAGTTAGTGGGCAAAGTCAGTTTTGCCTAGTTAACTGAAGAATGAAAGAAAAATTCATTTTATAAGTATTAAGATCTTAATGTCTTACTTTCTAAGCTCAATATCACTCAATAGCTGAGATCTTATTCAGTGTTCTGTTCTGAAGGAAGAAAAACAGGCTCTTCTAATGGAAAAGCAAACTCTAATTTTAGCTGGGTCAGAAGAGCAGTCACTCTTTGTGTTCTGTGGCATTTATCAGCAGCTTTTAGAGCCTTTCAGAAATGTTTCACTTCTAACTGTTGTTTATCACTTTCTTCATGGAAAGCTTTATCTCTGTAGTATTCAACAATCAGAAGGCAGGCCCTTTATAAAATGTTCTCGCAGATAGAGAGGAGTATACAGTTTACTTTTCACACTGTCAATTTCACTGGAGGCCTTGGTAACCACACCTCCCCCGTGGAAGCCTTTGTCCCATGCCAAAGCTGTGCTGTGGAGCTAAACTGGAGTGGGGAGTGGGAAGGAAAGAGTGCAGGATAAACCAGACACCCTTTTCAGATCCATCAATTTCTCCTTGTGTAAAATGGACGTTTTGCCAACCATCAATTCCTATACGTGTTGTGCTTAACCCCTTAAAATAATGATGAAATCCGCACAGAGTACTCTCCTCTATTCCATATGCTGACGGCGTTAATGTGTCCCAGATCACATTAATGAGGCAAGACAAATTATGGATTTGTTGGACTTCCCTGAACATCAGTTGTGAAAGCTCTTCTTACCTGCTCCGGATATCCATCCATACTCCTTTGCCCTTTAGTTTGAATTAAGCACCGTCCAGGCTGAGGTCCCCGGGTGGCCTGTGTAGAGGGGATCTGAATAGGCAATGGTGACTGAAACTGCTGGATGGTCACTTTGTTTATATTTCCCTCGTACGGCTGCTGCTCACGGCTCCGATGCTGAAGGCTTTGGGACCCCATCAAGGTCTGGATATGGCTGCCTGCCTGTGGAGAAGATAACCTGTCAGATGAAGATTCATGGTGTTGGCAGGATGTGATTAAAGTAGCAAATCTATTTGAGAGAGTATCTCTCTGGTCAAGTGGCATCAGTTGGGCTTACAGCCACGGCTGGAAAAGACAATGAAAAACAGCAAGGTTCTGCCTACTGTGCTTTGTGAAATGTTAATGTTGGAGCAAGGTTGCATTAAATACATTTATAGTCGTCTGGTGGTTTGCCAAAGTTTATTTTAACTCCCATTTTAAAGGAACAAAATTGTCTAAGAAACTTTAAGAGAAAAAAGAAGTCACAACTTAAAAATCAAATGAAGTTCTATATGGGATTTCATTTTGAAAAATACCAGGGAGAGAGATGTTAACATCTGAAACATCAAGGGGAAATCGTTACAACCTGGTTCTTAATTCTGAAACAGAAGAATTGAATTACATACTTTTTTTTTATCCCACAAGTACTTAGTGAGATTGCTCACATGAATATAATCAATATTTATAAATTTTCTGTATTTGCAAATCAAGAGTATCATTTGGGATCTTTAAGTTACACTGAAAATTAATCACGTGATAGATTCCTGTGAGTATGGATAGCCTGTGGAAGCACTAGATCTGGAAAGGTCCTCAAAGTGAGCTCTGTAGGCAGGTCATCTTCGTGATGGGCTTTCAGGGCTTCCTCAGCACCTCTAAAATTACAACGATCATTTCTTGATTCTTAAGGGCCGTTAAGGAGGAGAAAGGGCAGGCTCACAGTCGGCTCCCACCTTCAAATGACACAGTGCAAAGCCCTGTTCCTTTGTTCACTCCTGTTTTCTCACCTCTCTGGCTCCTTCAGTCATTCTACCTGACATCTTTTCTACCAAGCAAACAGTTCCGTTTGTGAGCTGGTAATGTAAAATATGTCTTTTAAAATTAAGTAAGGCTTAACATGAAAATCTAACATAGGAAGTCAATGCTCATCACGAGTAGTGCTGTGCTCGGTACTTCACCCGTTACTACAGAAGAATCTGAGAGTTTACTTCCTGCATTCATTTCCCTTTTTGCTGATCTTTTAAGGGTAGATAATTTGAAATTCAAAAATGAATTTCACATGAGAATTCATTAGCTAAGAAAGCCTGTGAATTTTCCTGACTAATCAAGATTTTGATTACTATGAAAAATCAGGTTAGAGGAATAAAGGAATAATTATTAAACAAGTATTCAATGAAGAGATTAATTTTAATTTCTAAAAAGTTTTTAAAAAGAACAATATCAGAGACATCAGGAAATGACAGTGATTATGGAAAAAATTTGAAGGTGAAAGGCGTATTATTTGATTCCAGATAAGAGGTAATTTCAGTGAAGAAAATATTCAAAATTAATATTCGGCCATATGTAAGGCAAAGCAAATAACCACGTGATTATTTTTTTTAGGTGTCTAACTTGTCTTGGTATCATGTACAGTTTTTACATTCAAAAGGAGCGGAGATACTTTAGTCATGAGAAACTGAGGAGACGATGCAGAAACGGGTGTCAGGCTGTACCAGCACAGCGGAAACGAGGAGCCGTCTAGCACTGTCCAACGCAATTACCCAGGATCACCACAATGTAACGTCATAAATACAACTACAATAACCATGTAAAGTGCAAGTGTGTATTTCTCTATTTTATCTATTTCCTTATCAGCCATTCTAGAAAACCGAACACCCTTCTGGTCAAGGTTTTCCTTACTGCAAATTGAACTCTGTCCTATCTCTAGGGAATTTCCCGTTCTCTTGTGTGGGAGGAGAGAAAAGCCACGATAAGCACAGCATCACATTTTGAACTGCTGTACTCGGGAAGAACTCATTGGCATGCTGGGTTGCTAGAGAAAATGATTCCTAAAGTTTGAGGAGCTGGGGGTACAGAGGCTGACTATGGCTGACTTTACTGGCTACTGAACAAACAGCCCATTGATTTCACATTTATACTTGCTTCTCACCTCTGCTGGTATAATATTCCTGGGTCTTCAGTCAGTGCTTGAGTCAGTGGGGAAGGGGAAGACTGGCAGTTTAATGGAAAGTGATCACATAGACAAGCAAGGAATTCTAATACCCAGAAAAACTTAGAAGGATCCAGAACAAAACCAGAGTTCCATAAAGAAAAATCTGCATGAGAAAATCAATAATGACTGCTTAACAATCACTTCATTGGTTAGAATATTCTAGTAATGGTCTATCCGAGGGTACAAAATTAATTCTATATGTTATAGGATGGTAAAGGCCTTTAGATTATTATTTTTCTGGTTTATTTTTTCCTTCTCATGGGACAATTTGAGCTCAGGATTATGCTACAATTTGAAACTGGAGGGCAAGAACTGTGTTTTACTTGCCATCTTTAATGACCGACCTTGTAACTGGCATTTAATATATAATAGCTACCTCCCAAACAGTTGGTGCCAAACAATGTGCTAAAACTTACCTGTTTTTTAACCCTTTAACCCTTATAACAGCATTAGAAATAATTGTTATTGTCCAGTTTTACTGAGGTGAAAATTAAAACTTGTAGAGATTAAGTAACTCTCCCAAGACATTTGCCAACTGGTAAACTGGCAGGCCCGGGATTTGAACCAAGGCTGTCTGACTACGACTATCACAGTGCATTGAAAAGGAGTCATGGACAGGAATGAGAGGACCAGGTTGTTGAGGTAGAATGTATTAAATATCTTCAGCAGCTCTTCTATTTGCCAAAGAACCATTCCTACTTATTGAATTAGATCTATTACCTGTTTTAGATCCCATGCATGTGACTTAGGGCTTTATAGTGAAGCAAACAGGCTGATGCTCTGTGTATTTAGTAATCTTCCCATGATTATGAAGTGACGAAGCTCATGTTCCTATACGGCTTGGCAAAACCTATAGGGGCTTGAAGGAATGAGCTGTGAAACGGTCTGTTTGCGTCAGCAGCAGTCTTTTCACTGGGCTGCAGGCTGCAGTGACTGGGGAACAGCTGGAGAAGGCAAGGAATTAACACTAAATTTTGTGGGAAGTTAAGCAAACTAAAGGATACAAGTTATCTAAAAGAACAATTATGGGGTGGCGGACTGCAATGAGGAAGTTTTTTTGACTGGCACAAAGGCATAAGAAAGGTAATAAGGATGCTCATGGTGAAGTACAAAAGACTGATGAAAATGTAGAGAATGTCAGAGCCTGGATTTATTCACACAGAGGGTTAGCTAGAGAACACTGACTCATACTGGAGGGGAATCTGAACAAGAAGATTTCTGTAAAGTCTGAGCTACATGTCTTGAATGATAAAGAGAAACAGAGAAGATTTGACATTTGTTTTGAACTTTCAAGGGGAGGTTGGACAAAATAACATGTATTTGAGGAGAATAGTGATGGAATAAAGTGTTTTCAAGTTGACCCAAAAACAGATTGTCAAACTTTACAGGGAAAAACTCCAAAGTCTGTAGGACCCAAGAAAACGTTAATGTCAACACCACAGAAAAGGAACATTGATTTGCTACCCTTCTGCAAAATTCATCTCACAGTGAATAAAGCTTATTGTGTGAAAATTTAAAGTGTTCGGAAGATTTTGTAGGATATAAAAGAAATGTCTTTCTTACTACAACAATACTTTGGTTCACATAATTCTCGTAGAAAAGAGTGAGCCTGAGAAGTGTATTACCCAATTTGGTCATCTTTTTACTACCCATCTTGACTTTTTTAACCATTTGGGGTTCCTTCAAAAAAATCAAACATGACCTCAGACAATGACAATTTATACCACAGAATATGAAAATGGACACAATCATTCTCTAAAATTTGGTCCAAACGAGTTCTAAAAATATCTGGGAGCAATTGCAACAGCACAGAATCATCTATAAAGAATAATTTAGTAACCGATTTCAAGAGCAGTATTTATTGAAGTGAGTCAGTGTCAGTAATTTTATATTGAATAAAACAACAACAAAAAGACCTATTACTTTCTCTCTACACCATGTATTCTGCATATTCTTCTTTTTAACATGCTGGTTAAGGTTTAAAAATTGTGACAGTAGGACTTCCACCTCCAGGTAGATTGAGTAGACACACTTTCCCTTATTCTCTCCATTAAGAAAAATTAAAAACCCTGGATATTGTATGTAAACAAATATAAGAAAATCTTGCAGAGTAGATAGAAGAAAGCAGATTAGCTAAGGACCTGGGGACCAAGTGAAAACATGGTGGTGAATTCATTGAGTTTTTTTTTGTGTCATATATCACAGACTTGGAGCTGAAGAAGCAAGTAACCCAAATAACTCACAGGAAACACACACACACACACACACACACACACACACACACACA
>VMDR010031549.1:0-12005 GCA_007922815.1 Macrotus californicus | reverse complement strand
AAAGTATATTTTATTGATTATGCTATTCCAATTTTTTTCTTTCCTTTATCTCCCTCCTCCCTGCACTCCCCTCCCTCCAGCAATCCCACCCCCCTCCTCCCTCCCCCCTCCCCCCACCTTAGTTCCTGTCTGTGGGTTGTTCATGTAAGTTCTTTGGCTTCTCCATTTCCTACACTATTCTTAACCTCCCCCTGTCTATTTTGTGCTTGCCTGTTATGCTGCTTATTCCCTGTACTTTTCCCCTCTATTCTCCCTCTCCCCACTGATAACCCTCCATGTGATCTTCATTTCTGTGATTCTGTCCCTGTTCTAGTTGTTTGCTTAGTTTTAGTTTTAGTTTTTTAGGTTCAGTTGTTGATAGTTGTGAGTTTGTTGTCATTTTACAGTTCGTATTTTTGATCTTTTATTTCTTAGATAAGTCCCTTTAACATTTCATATAATAAGGGTTGGGTGATGATGAACTACTTTAACTTGGCCTTATCTGGGAAGCACTTTATCTGCCTTTCCATTCTAAATGACAGCTTTGCTGGATGGAGTGATCTTGGATATAGGTCCTTGCCTTTCATGACTTCAAATATTTCTTTCCAGCCCCTTCTTGCCTGCAAGGTTTCTTTTGAAAAATCAGCTGATAGTCTTATGGGAACTCCTTTGTAGGTAACTGTCTCCTTTTCTCTTGTTGCTTTTAAGATTCTCTTCTTATCTTTAATATCGGTTAACTTAATTATGATGTGCCTGGTGTGCTCCTCCTTGGGTCCAATTTCTTTGGGACTCTGAGCTTACTGGATTTCCTAGAGGACTATTTTCTTTGCCAGATTGGGGAAGTTTTCCTTCATTATTTTTTCAAATAAGTTTTCAATTTCTTACTTTTCCTCTTCTCCTTCTGGTACCCCTATGATTTGGATGTTGGAGTGTTGAAAGTTGTCTTGGAGGTTCCTCAGCCTCTCCTCATTTTTTTGAATTCTTGTTTCTTCATTCTGTTTTGGTTGGATGCTTATTTCTTCCTTCTGTTTCAGATCATTGACTTGAGTTCTGGTTTCCTTCCCTTCACTGTTGGTACCCTGTGTATTTTCCTTTATTTCACTTTGTGTAGACGTCATTTCTTCCTTCATTTTTCAACTGAGGTCAATCATTTCTGTCAGCATCCTGATTACCAGTGTTTTGAACCATGCATCAGATAGATTGGCTATCTCCTCATTACCTAGTTCTTTTTCTGGAGTTTTGATTTGTTCTTTCATTTGGGCCATATTTCTTTGTCTGGGGGTACCTGGTGGTAAGAGGGTGGAGCCTTAGGTATTCGCCAGGGCAGGGTAACCCTGATCGCTCTGTTGTGCGGGTGGAGTCAGAGAGGGAACAGTGCCACTTGCTTGGCTCTCCACAGGCTTTCAATCACTTACTCTGCTACCCAGAAGCAAATTGGGACGTTCTGGTGCTGATTCCCGAGTGGGTGGGTTTGTGTACATTCTAGAACCCTGTGGGTCTCTCCAATGAACTCTCCTGTGAGGCTGGAGTTTCTCTTGCCATGGCCCCCACAGATTTTTTTACAGCCTGGAATTTTGAGTCTTTACTTTAGTTTCCCAGGCTGACACCCTGGGTGTCAGAGTCTGTCTCACTCCCCTGTTGTTCCCCTGGGCTTATCTGCACGTGAATGTGACATTGCCTGAAGTCCGCCAGCTGCTGCCTTGCCCGCCATCCCCGATCTGACAGCCGCTGCCTGGCCACATGTTCTCTCCGCCCAGCTGCCCATCTTTCCCCTCTTATTGTCTGGGTGAATACTTCTTTAACTTCTGGTTGTTGGACTTCCATGCAAATATTTTTCTGGCAGTTTTGGTCTTTGTTTTTAAATCGGTGGTGGTCCTTTTGGTTGTGCCAGGAAGTGAAGCGTTTCTGCCTACACCTCCATCTTGGCCGGAACTCCTCCTGTATTTTCCTTATAGAAATTGGTTATGTGTATACACAGGGTAAATTTCTTTTTTTTTTTTTTTTTGCACTTCAGAACTTTTGTACATGAGGACCCCTCTTTGTTATAATTGATCTTCTTCCATATTCTTCATTTCTACTACTTACTACTTACCTTTACTGTCCCATCTTCAGCAAGGTGTTCCCTAACCTCAGTTTAAATTACCTTTCCTATTTTATTATTTTTTCTTGTAGCATTTTATTCTTTACTGTAGCTTTTTTTTACCCTCTTGCAAGGACATGCTTATTGATTTTAGGGAGAGGAGAAGGGAGGGAGTGAGAGAAGGAGAGAAACATCCATCGTTTGCCTCTCATATGTGCCCCTACCGGGGGCTGAATCCACAACCTAGGCCTGTGCCCTGACCGGAATCGAAGCTGTGACCTTTTGGTTTATGGGACAATGCTCAACCAACTGAGCCACACTGGCCAGGGCTACATTAACTTTTTATATTTTAAAGTTATATACCTGCGTGATTGTAAAGTAATGGTTTCATGTTGGTTTCTCCTAGCAGAAGAGGGCAGGGACTAGTCTGTCGTTGTCATTGTAGTGCCTAGTGGGTGTCGAGTGGACATTTCTTGGCTGACTGAATGAAAGGAGACTGAAATCCTTAGATTTCTGCATCTTCCGTCTTCCTGTCCGCCACACCACCAGTTTTAGATGAGTGGAATTTCAGCCACTGCAGAGTTGTTGCATCTGCTCGGTGACATTGTTCCCCCCTGGTTACAGTTAGGGTGAGACTGTGTAATGGGGAGTAGCAGAGTCCTTAGCGTACTAACTGCGCAAGCGTCTTGGCAGTTTCTTCAGAAAAGTGATAAGTATTTTGGATGCATTTTCTTTTGTGTTAGGATTTATTCTCCTACAGTTTTGCATGGTCTTAAAACAAGCTTTATTGGCACTATTTTTCTAATTTGACATGAAGAGCCCCTGGTAGTGAACATTTTTATTTTATGTTTTGGATAACCTTGGAAGCATGGAAATGATTCTCATTTTAGCAGGTTATTGTGCTTGGTTACCAGGCATATTATTTAAAATTGCATTTAGAATCTCTGTTTTCTTTCTAAAAGAGTAGTTGGTCTCAGGAGAGGCTGTATGAATTATTGACTCAAGTTACTGACTTACAGTGGGGATGCTTTTAAATAAATTTTTTTAGTTCCAGCAGGCTGTGATCCTAGATTGTTGGTGATAGTTTTACTGTTTCTAGGGAGATTTAGCATACATTTTTGAAATGATTGTAAGTGTTGTGTGTATGTGAAAGTGAGGGAGAAAACTTGAGTAGGATGTTGTCAGTTTGGTTACATTTCACAGCTGTCTCAAGCTTTTCTGTGTCATTTTAGGCAAGTTGTTTGACATTTAGGTGATTATATAATTTATTTCCTAAGACAAGACACTGAGATCACTGACAGTGGGCGCTGTTAAACAATGATGCTGGGACACAGGCACACCTGAACTGTCTTGGGGGAGCCGAGGGGTGTGGTCATTCTCTTTGGAACAGTAGTTTGGAATGACAGTGTTAGTCTGTGTACGCTTGTGTCTTAGGGTCTCCAAAATGAGGGAGGCCTTCCTCTCCTGACAAGGCGCTAGATTGGATTGCTTTGTTTGTACAGAGATAGGTATTGTAAGAACCAAGAGTCTGGAACTCATCAAAGACTTGACTTCCCTTTTATTCCCTAAAGGATTCCTACATGTTTGCAGCCCTCTGCCCAGAGGTTGGATTTTTTTAAATTGAATTTATTGGGGTGACATTGGTTAATAAAATTATGGGTTTCAGGTATACAGTTCTATAATACATCATTTGTATATTGTTTTGTGAGTTTTGATTGTTTAATAGTCTGGATGGCTCTGGATCTCCAGTCTGCTGTGACTTCATCTGCGATAGGAGATTCGGGGTGGCAGTGCAGGGGTGATGCAACAAAGGGCTTGTGCTTTAGGGTGGAATCTCTCTGCAGGACTAGTTGGCTGTCCTGAGGTGTGGGAAGGAGGGAAGGGCTCTAACTTTTATTGTTTTACTCGATAGACAAACCTTGGGCACATGGTTCTATCTGATCACAATCTTAAATTGTTTGGGCTTTTAAAAGATAGCTTCTGAATACTAATACAAACATAAAGCTATCAGGCGTTTCAGAGCAGAAGATTGCAGACTTTAACCTTAGTCTTCCCGGTTGCAGCTCTGCAGCCTGTCCTTGGGAAGGAGCTGCAGCCCTGCCTTACCTGGGTTAAGACAGTAATCATCTGTTAACTCAGTCTGCCCCCCTGAGAAGGAAGAATGATCACATGTCAGTGTTATGTAGTCCTGAGTCTCCTGTGCCAGATTTTCCTGAGGGTCACAGACAATGCTGAGAGTCCTCTTCCTTTCCAAACATTTTCTATTGCTAGGCATTGCAAGGACATCTGACATACTTTCTTACTTGGTTCTCATACCAATTGAATGAAGTAGGCATGTCACCCAAATTTTACCAAAAACGAAACCAAACCCAACCCTGAGGATTAGCGAGTTTAAAGAAGTGGCCCGAGTTCTCAGGGCAGGTTAGGTGCTTGAAGTGAGGACTGCTTGTTTCCATGACGCTTGTATTTTCCAGATTATATCATGCCGTATTTGAGTTGGTGGTATGAAACCTGAAAGCAGCCTTGAGAAATTAAATAATCTTCATTGAATTCTTATTTTCAATACTTAGCATCCTCCTACAGTAGACTCTGTTTTTACCTCTGGGTAAGCATTCGTTTTCAAGCCCTGGTTGTCCAAGGGTTAGGTTATTTTGCATTGTTTGGTCCTGGGCTTGAAAAAGTATAATTTGTGTGTAAATACTTAAATGAATATGATTAGAGTGAATGAACATTACTATGCCTAAAGATGTATTCATTGAATATTTGCTGCTTGATCAGTAATTTGATAAAACTTTTGCTTTGGTTTTGTATTTCGCTAGAATCTCTCCAACCCTTTTCTTCAAATGCAGTTTCCCCTCCCAGGTTCTGCAATTCAAGCCTGAGGAGCGTGAGTTTTCAAAGCTTCGGGGCCCTGTCAGTTAGCTCAGTCAGGTAGAGCAGTGGTTTCCAGTGTGTGTGCTAGACAGCTGTAGGAGCCGTTGAGAGAAAGGTTTGTGAATTCCGGTTTCTGCCCTGTGCTCGTCCTCCTACTTTCCAAGCATGTGCAGGTCGCTCAGCGTTTGGAAAAATACGCAGTGATCAAAAGCTACTGTGACTCACTACTGTTTTGAAGTAATTTTGAACTGTCCAGCAGACATTAAAACTGTGTCTGATTTTATGGAGGTTAGATAATTTTTCAGTTAGAATTCATGTGCAGACTGAAAGGTTATGGACCCCTGGTTAGATCATAGTGATGCCAGGATATTCCTGCCATGCTAGCGGTGGTGTTCCCAGGCCCTTGCACGGTTGCAGAACACATCCGTGTGCCCTGCGCGTGGCAGAGGCATGTCCTCTCATCTCGCAGTGGACGTCGTTCTTCCGAGAGGGCCATCCTCGGCTCCCCCCACCCCCACTTTGTACGTATTTACCAGCAGTCAGTTAAGTCAATCCATCTATTTTACCTCTGGTCTGCCTCTGAATTTGTCTACGTGCCATACAACATATTATTAGCAGATAGATGCTGAAATAAATGATTTGAGTGTGCTTTGCATAGAATTCAATAAATATTTGCCAAATGACTGGTCAATAATTCAATGTAATATCTTACTAGTGCTGCAGTTTCATGATTTACTATTGTTCCTTGGTTTTCTTATTCTTTCCTCTCAAAATTGGATTTCTTTTCATGCTACAGAATTCTCGTATTTGAAGCTAAGCAAGGTGAATTTTAAAATGTGTATGGTTCTGTTATAACAGCTCCATTGTTTTTCTCCTTCACCTGTCTGACGTTCCTGGCCCACAGCTCATCAGCTCCTGTGTGCACTGCTCTTTGCTTACTTGGTGCCAGGTTTGGGGCCAGCTGCTTAATGTGTTTCCTCGTCTAGTACTTGTAGCTATCGTATGAACAGCGATTTTTAGCCTTTTCATCTCATGGCACACAAAAACTAATTACTAGAATTCCGTAGCACACACAAAAATATGTTTTTTGCCTATCTAGCCAAAAAAATAGGTGTAATTTTGATTCCTTCATACTCGATGGCTACTGTTGTGTTGGCTGTTGTCATTTTTTTGTTGTTGTTGTCAGTCTAAGGGAGAAGAAGTCAGTGCCCCCGACTAAAATAGTTAGGTATTGCATGTTTTTAAAAATCTTGCAGCACACCGGTTGAAAATTGCTGGTAGAGAACGAGGAGACGTCCATAAATAGCACATGGCTGGCTGAGAGTTGGAGTTGAACACGTTTTATTGACCAACCTCTTCCACACTCGCAATTTAAGCATCTCTTTTACTTTGCTACACCCAGCTTTCACCTTACTCTTTTTGATGCTGCTGCTCTCCAGCAGGCCCTAGAACCCATTGGGCCTTCTCCCCTTTTCACTGTGCCGTATCCCTCCCCTGTCTTCTCTCCTTTACCCAGCCTAGATTTTGTGTCTGCTGCTTTTTAATATCATTCTCATTGGTCTGCCTCAGACGGGTGTAGTTCTCGGTTCTCATTATTTTCCTTCTCTGCTTTATTGATGTGTTTTCATTGGTAGAAGTGATTTACAGTGTAAGGAAGAGACATTGTGGACATGTGTGCCCCTGGCTCCCCGCTGTGTATGTCTGTCTGTGGTTTAGTGATGTTGCATATGTAACCAATATGTTGAACTTAGGTGACCTAAGAATGTCCGTGAGAACTTATTTCCTCACCCACTCCCCCTTCAAAAGACCTTGCAATGGGAAGGGTTGGTGGAATGTGTATGGCTTTTTTCTCTTCCTCTACTTACCCCTTTCTCCTGAGCTAGCGCTCTACTACTTAGGCCTCGCCAAGTTTGAAGAGTGGGGAAAGCAGAGGAGAGTGAAGGGATACAGTGATTCTGCCCTAGCTGGGGTGGTTTAGTGTTCTAGGTTTGATTGTCTAGCTGGGTATTTTCCTGAGTTCTTCAGAGGACTCCCTACTGGGTCCTTCCGACTTAGGCTTCCGTGAGTTAGTTGACTCTTCTTGGGCTTGCTGTGCTTCCCTTTGCCCTTGGTTCTTCTAAGGTTCCTGTCACTGAAGAAACATTCATTGATGGTGTCCTTTCACCTTCCAGACGCTCATATGCAAAACTTACAGTGGCTCGGTGCTGGCTCTCTCCCCTGCTGTCTCCTGTGGCTCAGGAGACATGTGCACCGCTGGTGGGCACAGTAACTTCCTCAGCGCAGCCCTCTCTTGCTCTCTAACTTCTCCCATGCCCCCTTCAGGTTTCTGGCATTTCCCAGTACAAGTTGGGTACAAGTTCATGGTCTCCCGTCCTGCAAGGAGTACACAGTAGCCCTCTCCCAAGGGGATTCCTGGAAGTTCCCAGTCCTTTAGCTAAGGAGGCTGACACCCTTTCCCCTTAATTGGAGGGAGTAATAAGGCCAGAGGCTCCACCAAAGCTTTTTTTTTTTTAAAGAAATCCTTATAAAATCCCTCTTCTTTCTCTACTCTTGGAATCTTTGGACCGATGCAGTCCTAGAGTTGTATGAATGGCTTGCACTCATTTTTAAAATACATTACACATTTTGGTATGTGTCATTTAGTCAGTTTTGCCTCATTTAAAACTTCAATTTAATTTCTTGACTTACAGTTTTTCTAAAAATAATACATGCTCATTATTTAAACATCAAAATACATTAGAAAAGTGGAGCAAGACATTTAAACCACTCAAGTCTTATAATCTAGAAATAACTGTAGTTAATATTTGACAATCATCATTGTAAACACTTCTCCATGAATTTTCATGTAGATGAGTGGAAGAATGGGTGGATAGCTTCAACGTTCTGTATAAAGATAGGATCATATCATACATGATATCTTTGCTCTTTAAAAATATATTTAATTTTATTTAAATGTAACCGAAGAAAGAAATTACAGAACTAAAGGGATTTTTGAACTTCCAAACAATCATGGGACACTTTTTTTGTGTCATTATAACTTTTTTGACGGACTTTTGATTTTAGCTGATATATATGGTTCCTTTGAAAGATGAAAAAGAAATGTATTTGCATTTCCTTCCACCTTTTCTCCCTGTTCTACTCGTTGGTTGGTTTTATTTTCTGTTGTCAAGGCTTTAACTTTGTGTCCCGCTACCTGGACTCCAGTGAGTTCTTCAGCCATGCTCGTGAATGGTTGCAGTGCTTACCAGCAGTTCTTTTACAAGTTTTTCCATTTCTTGAATATTTATCTTGACCACTCTTTTTTGGAGGGGGAAGGTGCTAGATTTTTTTTATCAAGGTGGTTCAGAAAGTGTTTATAGTGTTGTATCCTTGAGTTCCTGTATGTTTGGGAACATGCTTACCTTTTACAGATAGAAACCGTGGCTGGACTTAGAGCTGACACCAACCTGACTCTTCTCCCTCCTTCAGGGACTTGCTTTTTCTGCCTAACAGCGTGGACTCTGGTTCCAGGTTTCATTCTTTAAGCCAGTCCCCGGCCTTTAAGAGCCTGTGGTGAGTTTGTTTCCTCTCAAGCTGGGTAGCTTCATCAGGCAGATAGTGTGGATTGTCACCTTTCAATTTGTCCTGGAGCATGGTCTGCTCTTGATCCGCAAATTCCAGGGTGCCTTGTTTTAGGAGAGATCTGTTTTCTGTGGTGTCCTTCAGTGTTTGCCTGTTTGTGTTTTGTTCTTCAGGGGTACCAGCAATATGAATAGAGACCTGTTTTGTCTTGCATTATCTAGCATCTCTTTCTGCTCATTTTTACGTTTCCTTTGTAAGGCTTCTCGGGCCTGTCCTCCCTGTTCTGACGGGGTTTTTATTCATGATTATTTAACATCTTGTTACTTCTAATATGACACTCATTTGTATTAGTTTCATTATTCTCTCTTATTTCTTGAGCTGTACCCACTCAATATTTATCCTCTGTTGTCTTATAATCTCTTTTTTGATCTTTTCTATATCTTCTTTAACCTTCCCAGAGACCCCTCCCTTATTTTTTACTTTATCTCTAATTCCTTAGATTTTGGAGAACAATTTGTCCAAATACTTCTTTGTTTCTTAGGGTAGCTCCTCTCTGGTGAGTATTGTCTTCCTCTGTTTTGCTCACATTTCAGTTTTTTTTTTTTCATTCAGCACTTTCTGTGGATTTTTTTTTTTTTTCTTGGTATTTACTCATCTCTGGGTCAAAACAGTTTGTCTCTGCCAAAGAATAGCAGCCTGAAGCCTCAGTTCAGGTACGGTTATTTCCTTATGTGAGAACTCCGTAGTGTTTTGGATGTTCAGGGCAGTGCAGTTTATGTTACAAGCTCTGTGTTTTGTAATTTAGTGACTGCTCTTCCCCCACCCCCATCTTAACCCGAACTCACCGTGGCGGTGACATACAGGTAGGTCTAGCCATTACAGGGCCCCAACCTTGTCTTTTTCCCCATCCGTTACCACTCCCCCATTTGTTCTATTCATCTCACTCATCCTGAACTACTTGTTCTTTCCAAATTTTCATGCTTCTGCTCTTCGGCACATGTAGTCTCCAGGGCACAGAACTTTGCCATCAAAATCACTTGCATGCTGGTAGATATGCATGGGAGGGGTGCCTGCTTTGTGTTGTTTGGCTACGGTGGGTGTATTTCCACCGAATTTCAGGCACCGATGAAAAGCCACTGATGCAGAATTGGAAAGACAAGCGCAGTCTCCCATGTGCTAGCTGCCAGCCACTGAAGATTCACTCTCCGTGAAATCTTTCCTGCGCTTCCCCCTTCACCCTCTAATAGCCGTATTGTCTTGAGTTTTAGATGGGGACCTATCTGTCCGTCACTCTAGTACCCTGGTAGTCTGTGAGCTCCTTGAGGGGTATGCTTAATTCTTAGTGTCCAGTACTCAGCAAGCCTTAAATGGCTAAATCAGTGTTTCAGTGATACTGGATGTGATGTTTCAGACGGGAGCATGTAAATGGATCTTTGTAGACCTATCTCTTCTATTGAGAAAAATAAGTCGATGTATACACGAGTCTAATTTTCTTATATATCTCTGCTTCACATAGATCTTATATGGTCATCTCAATTGTATGACAATATCCACAAGTTGCTCAGTTAAAAGTTATATGTATAAATCAGGTGGAAAATTGGCTGTTTTTTTTCTTTTAATCAGTGACATTTGTTTGTAAATCGATTATACATCTCAGTGTCCATATCATTTAGTTGTGAAAGTATTCGATACAAATTTCCTATATATCATACTTTAACATGATTTGTTTGCTGCTTAGTAATTGATCTGTGCCTCCGTTGAGACCTGGTCAGATGATAACAGCCCCAAGATTTTTGAGGATATTATAGTTTATTACACATGAAACAGTAAGAAAGCCTATACTGTTATTCTTACTCTTTTTCCTCAATATATTTGTAGTAGTTTTAAGGTTTACACCTTGGGAATGTCGCATAGGACTTGAAGTCAGTATTCAGCAGAAATAAATAATCTGGATCTCAATCTGTATCTTACCCTCTTCTTTTTTTAGTTCCCCCACTTCCAAAAGTGAAACTGCCATACAAAAGATAACTTCCTAGTGTCTTTTTCTTTTTTTAAAATTAAGTTCATTTGTGTAATATTGGTTAATAACACATAAGTTTCAAGTGTACAGTTCTGTAATAAATCATCTGTATGTTGCACTGTGTACTCTTCACCCACGATCTAGCCTCCCTCTCTCGCCATGAATTTGACCTCCTTGACCTTCTTCATCTTGTCCCACCCCACTTCCTTCTGGTAAGCACTCTGCCATTATCTGTCCATGGCTTTGTTTTTTGTTCATTTGCTGCTTTCTGTTTTATATCCCGCATATAAACGAGGTCATAAGGTTCTTGTCCTTTTCCATCAGACTTATTCTACTTAGCACGATACTTTCAAAATCCATCTGTGTTGTCCCAAATGGCAGTATTTCATCTGTTCTCATGGCCAAGTAGTATTCTGTTATATATATTGTAACACTTCTTTATCCACTCATCTGCCGAAGGACAGTGAGGTGGTTTCCATGTTTTGGCTACCATGTATAATGTTGCAGTGACCATATTTGTATCCTTATGAATAAATGTTTTCAGTTTTTTTGGGTAAGATAACCATAAGAGGGATTACAGGGTCATATGGTAGCTGTATTCTTAATTTTGGGGGGATCTTTGATACTGATTTCCAAAGTGGCTATATCAATTTCCATTATTTCCAGCAGTGTATGGGGGTTTCATTTTCTCCACATCCTATTCTGACAGGTATGCCATTCTAACAGGTATGAGGTGGTATCTCATTGTGGTTATGATACTGATTTTCCTTATAGCTAGTGAAGTTGAGCATCTTTTCATATATCTGTTGGCCATTTGTAGGTCTTCTTGGGAAAAGTGTTCAGGTCCTCTGTTCCTTTTATAATTGGCTTGCTTTTTCTTTTTCTTTCTTTTGTGGTTGTTGAATTGTATGAGTTCTTTATATATTTTGGATATTAGCCTCTTCTCGGAGGTATTATTTGCATATACCTCCGAGAAGCTGTCTTTTTGTTTTGTTGATGGTTTATTTTGCTGTGCAGAAACGTTTTAGTTTGATGTGTTTCATTCATTTATTTTTGATTTTACTTTCCCTGCCTTTGGGGTCAAGTTCACAAAATCCTCTCCGAGACCAAGGTCCATAGGGTTAGTCCTGTGTTTTCTTTCATATATTTTATTGTTTTAGGTCTTATTCAAATCTTTAATCCATTTTGAGGTAATTTTTGTGTATGATGTCAAATAGCGTTTAGTTTCATTCTTTTTCATGTGGCTTTTCAATGTTCCCAACACCATTTATTGTAGTTTTTCTTTCTTCATGGTGTATTTTTGGCTCCTTAGTTGAAAGTTAGTTGCCCATATAAATGTGTTTTTATTTCTGGGCTCTCAGCCCCGTCCCATTGGTCTGAGTCTATTTTTCTGCCAATACCATACTGTTTTGATTACTATAGCTTTGTAGTATAATTTGAAATCAGGGAGTATTTTTTTTTTTTGTAAATACACTGGCTTTGTTCTTTTTT
>VMDR010031548.1:0-12008 GCA_007922815.1 Macrotus californicus | reverse complement strand
GACTTTTCAACTAAAATCGGGATGGCTTTTGTTTCCTGTCAAATCGTGTTTTAATAGACGGGGGAAAGTCTTTACACCTTACTCTTACGTTAAATGTGCACCGGGATTGAACCTGTGCAAGTGCAGAGTGCACTGTTGGTAGCAGCTGCCACACAACTATTCTGTAAGGGTGTACATTCTGCAAGAGTGTACATCTGCCATAGAATTAATAAACTGTATCATAAAACTGGCATGTAATTTTGATTCTGCTCTCTGATCTTAATTAATTTTAAGAGATAAAAACATATAAAAAATGTACTCATAGTTTCTAACAATATCACAAGGCATTATTATAGGGTTTAATTTTAATTAGCTAAAAGCTTAAACCACCTTGGAAAAACCCAGATCTACCCTTTAATTGCACCACTAGAGAAAGAAAGACTTCCAAACTAAAATGAACATTTTTTTTCTTTTTTATTCCAGATAAATTGGCAGTAAAGTAAATATTCCCACTGACTCCTATTTTAAAATGGGAGTTAAGCCCCCACAGAAATAGAATTCACTAAAACCTAAACATTTTTGTAAAACAAAGTTAAAATGATGTAGCCCCTTGCCTTTTGGTGCTGGATTATACTAGAAGTTTTCAGAACTTCACTGATTCTGGGCTATCCCTTTCTCAATCTCCACCATCACCACCTTGTGTCCAGGGCTGGCCCCTATGCAAGCATGCATGTATTGCCCTCTGGAACTTCTCAAAACCAGGAGGGTTTCTCTCCTGTTCCAAGATGATGCTCACAATTCCATTACCTTTTTATATGTTAATATTAATAACTAAGAAAGCTAGAATACATGATCACAGACAGTAGGAGCCACACCCAAGCACTTAATACACTTCTTCCAGAACACACACATACAAATTAACAGTTAATTTGCACACGCTCACAAAAATCAGTACTAACCTTGTTGGAAAGTTACCTGTATCAAAATGATAAATCTACTGATCCCCTGGTCCAATTCTAGAAATTTATTCTATGGAAAGAGCTGGATGAGTACCCAAAAACAGTTACGTAAAAATTTTCTTTGCAGATAGACAAGAGGGCTGCAAAGCAAATGGAAGCTGTGTCTACTTGCTCCTACCCCCAAACTGGAGTTATTATAGCTGAACTGCCAAGCAATCAAGCTGTACAATCAAGCTGATATGAAATATTATAACCAAGAAGTACAGAAGAGGCTACATAGAAACTGGTGAGAGGGGTTGAAAGGCACAGGGGGAAAGCCCCTGAACACAGGCGCAGTGACAGCTGAGAAACCAACAGATATGGTGGCTGTGGAACTCCCTTTCCCTAGGAGCAAGGGGTCTTAACCAATGCAGGAATCCCCAACGCACAGCACCAGAGATGGGAATCCCCAACCCACAGCAACAGAGATGGGAGAAGAGTCTGTGCAGCATGTGGAAGTAGGAATCAGTGGGGATTCACCCAGGCTGGGACACTCAGAGCACACCCTCCCATCACAGAGAGCACTCCTATTGTTAGAGCACAAGCCCGGAGAGGTTGGGCAGGGGCTCCAACTGCTGGAGAAGCCACGCTGCCACACTCGGCTTCTGTGGAGGGGTCTGCTGGCTACACCCAGCAGTGACTTTAAGGAGTTTTCTATCTTCAGGGAAGGCATTAGGCAGAGACCCTGACAATGACTTAACTGAGTGGCTTTGGAAAGAGGACCGGTCTCCCCTAACTCTAGAGCAGAGTAGGTATCCCTACTCCCACCCATTGAGCTATTACTGCTGCCAAGTTCAGAGGTGCAGAAGAGCTGTGTAGGGCTGGGATTTTTGCCCCTGCCCTGCTGAGACCAGCCATGAAGAGAGATCAAAGTGTAGCACAGGGCTGGGATTTTTGCCCGGTCCTGCTTAGTTTGGCAGCGAGCCGGGGAGCCACAGAGAACTGAGATTTCTGGACTGTGTCTCCTGAGGAGGCTTCTGTCTGTGAACCAGATGGGTCATTGCTGAGCTGCTTGGCTATGTTGCAGTGAGGTAAACCTAGTCTTCCCAGTGAGTTCATCCATACTACCCTGGAAAGGGGAAGAAGTGCCCCCTCCCCTCCTATAGGTTTGTAGGCAATAGAAAACTGTTTAGATCAGCCCTGCCAATTAAGAAGCACAGAATGAAGATTTTCAAAGTGTTGGTTCCTCTGAGGCTATTGTCTGAGACTAGGGAGAAGAGCTTAGCTTCCTCCTGCAGGCTGGGCTGCCATCAGCCCCAACAGGAGACTCTTTTCATCTATCCCCTTGAGTCAAGGGCTGCTGAGCTTGCTCCTGCAAAAGGGATGGCTGGCTGTACCCAACCTGAACCTGCAGTGAGCCTCCCTGAGGGAACTAAAGTCAGAGACTCTGGCAGAGACTGAGGGGTTTGGCTTTGAAGCAAGGGGCTACCTTCCCCTCACTGAGTGTCTAACAATGTGACCCCCAAGTAGGGGACCCAGAGCCCTATCTCAACTAGCCTGGGCTCATCCTACAGTCTCTCTTCAGAAGGCTCCGGAAGAAGACAAGGCAACCTCAAGAGGAGGTAGCATAGCTGAAGACAGTGGTTGACCTCAGGGAACCTTGGTCCTTTTATAGAGCTGCCCCAGCTCTAAGCTGGAATAAGCTCTTTTACACAGATTGGCCCCTCGTACACACGTACACACACACACACACACACACACACACACACACACAAGTCCAGAAGACACAGTGAACCGTGTGGTAGCTACAGACAGGTAGCCCAAGGCTGGTTACACAAAACATCCGACAGCGACTTACATATGAACCCCACTCCAGTAGATCCACAACCAACAAAACCTGTGGTGGGCTTCAGAGGACACCAGAGCTTGACCCAACTAGTCACAAAACCAGCAACCAAAAGTGGGAACCCTGCAGGCACCAGACCCTGCAGGGAACAACGTGGCCACAAGGGGTAGCTCTTGCAGTCTCACACACGGTGGTCGAGGTTTACCCTTACAGTCTCCCCGACGGAAGCACTAACTCTACCCACAAAAGGGCCAACAGAATCCACAACTCAACTACAACAGGGGGTACAAATAAGCCACGAGAAACACTCCTGGAGCACAGAACAAAGGTGATCTGGACAACAGTGCCACTGAGCCCAACAAGACACCTTCATCATAAAACCATCAAAACAAGTTTGGGAGACATAGCACATCTACCTAACACACAAACACCAAATGGAGAGATAAAGAAAAATCCACCAAACAAAAGAACAAGAAAAATCCCCAGAAAAAGAATTAAAAGAAATAGAGGCAATGGGAGCAACTCAAACACCAGATGCAGAGTTTAAAATAATGGTTATAAGGATACTCAAGGACCTCAGGGAAAAAAAAAAGGGATGATCTCAGTGAGAACTTAAACAGATAGTAAGCATTTAGAAGGACATAAAAAAAAAAACATAAAAGAGAACCAGTCAGGAATGAAAAATACAATACCTGAAATGAAGAATTCACTAGGAGGGATCAACAGCAGGTTAGATGAAACAGAGGATCAAATCAGTGAATCAAAGAACAGGAAAACAGTATCTACCCTAAGAGAAAATGAAAAAGAAAAGAGACTTAAGAGAAACAAGGAAAGCCTAAGGGACCTCTCAGACAACATCAAGCATATCAACATCTGCATCACAGAGGTTCCAGGAGAAGACAGTGACCAAGGGACAGAGAACTTGTTTGAAGAAATAATGGCAGAAAATATCCCCAACCTGTAGAAGGAAAAGGACATACAAGTTCAGTAAGCAAAGAGAATCTTAATCAAGATGAACCCAAACATATCCACACCAAGAAACATCATAATTAAAATGGCAAAGGGTAAAGACAAAGATAGAATCTTAAAGGCAAAGACAGAGAGTAGTTACATAGAAGGGAGTTCGCTTAAGATTGTCTGCTGATTTCTCAACAGACACACTTCAGGCCAAAAGGATTGGCATCAAGTATTCAAAGTGACGAAAATAAAGGCATGCAACCAAGAATACTTTACCCAGCAAGAACACTCTATCATTTAAAATTGAAACTAAATAAAGAGCTTCCCAGATTAAAAAGAAAAAAGGCTGAAGGAGTTCATTATCACCAAACCAGCAAAGCAAGAAATGTTAAAGGAACTGCTGGAAGGAGGAGAAGAAGGGGGAGAAGAAGAAGAAATAGACAATCATAGGTACAAATTCTAAAATGGCAATAAATAAATACCTATTTATAATAACCTTAAATGTAAATGAATTAAATGCTCCAAGTAAAAAGGCACAGGGGAGCTAAAGGATAAGAAAACATGACCCATATACATGATGTCTACAAAAGCACCACCTCAGATCAAAAGATTTACACAGGATGAAAGTGAAGGAATAAAAGAAACGATTCCATTCAAATGGAAACAAACAAACAAAAAAGGTGGGATAGCAACACTTGTATCTGGCAAAAAAGACTTCAAAGCAAAGGCCATAACAAGAGACAAACAAAGCTACTACGCAACGCTAAATGGATCTATCCAACAAGAGGATTTAACCCTTGTTCTGACCAGAAAGTATACGGCCATGTAATATGAAAAACAGAGACATTTATTTAAGAAAATACAAGTCATAAAGAACACTGTACATAGGACAATGACACCTCAGTCCTTGTCAAAGTAGGCATCTTGGGGCCTCACACAGTTCTCCCCGTTGCCATCAGCTACCCTGTCATATTTTCCTGAATCTCAATGATGGTCTGAAATCTCTTCCCTTTCAAAGGTGATTTTAGTTTTGGGAAAAGAAGTCACAGGGCACCAAATCTGGGCTGTAGGGGGACTGAGTCGCTTGGGTGATTTGATGTTTCACAAAAAAAGTCTGCACGAGATGAGAAGATGCATGAGCAGATGTGTTGTCATGATGAAGCTGCCAATTATCAGTTGCCCATAGCTGTGGCTTCTGAATCATCCCAATAGTTTCCAGAGAGGAATGTTCAAGCTTAAAGCAAAAGCTGATGCAGACTCATTGCTCTACTTGCTCAAGTCATTTTGAATGCAACGGCCACACAGTACACACACTCACTCAATGGTGTCTACCGCCCCCACTGACTAGTACAGTGAAGTTGCCATTTTCATGCCTGTGCATTCCAGTGCACTCTCCTTGGCTGCCAGTTTACATCAATATCACACAAACCATTCTTGTTATAGTAACAATGGCTGAACTTTTTCTGGACAGACCTCAGTACATGCACCCAACATAAGAGCACCTAAATATATAAAATCCTGGTGGTCTTTAAGGAAGAGATCAACAGCAATATAGTTATAGAGGAAGATTTTAATACACCACAGTCATCAATATACAGATTTTCCCAACAAAAAACCAACAAGGAAACAGTAACTGCAAACAACATGCTAGATCAAATGGATTTAATTGATATTTACAGAACATTTCATCCCAAAGCAGCAGAACACACATACATTCTCCTCAAATGCATATGGAATATTCTCAAAGATAGATGACATGTTAAGACACAAAATAAGTCTTATCAAATTCGAGAAGACTGAAATCATATCAAGCATTTTCTAGGATCACAATGGCATGAAACTTGAAATCTAAAAAAAAAATCAAAAATACTCAAATACATAGAGGCTAAATAGTATGTTATTAAATAATAAGTGGGTTATTAATGAGATAAAGGAAGAAATCAAAAATTATCTGCAAACAAATAAAAATGAACACGCAACAACCTAAAATCTATGGGATACAGTTGAAGCAGTCCTGACAGGGAATTTCATAGCATTACAGGCCGACCTCAAGAAGCAAGAAAATTCTCAAATAAACAATCTAACCCTACACCTAAGAAAATCAGAAAAACAACAATGAACAAAACCCAAAGTAAGTAGAAAAAAGGAAGTAAGATCAGAGCAAAAATAAATGACATAGAGACTAAAAATCAATTTAAAAGATCAATGAAACCATGAGCTGGTTCTTTGAAAAGATAAACAAGATTAATTAACCTTTAACCAGACTAATCAAGAAAACACAGAGAGAGGACCAAATAAATAAAATCAGAAATGAAAGAGAAGTAACAACTGATATCATGGAAATGCAAAAGATTTTAAGAAAATAGTATGGACAACCATAGGTCAAGAAATTGGACAACCTGGTTGAAATGGATAAATCTTTAGGAACATATGGTCTTCCAAAACCAAACTAGGAACAATCAGAAAACCTGAATAGACCAATAACAACTAATGAAAACTGATTGAAGCAGGAATCAAAAAGCTCCCAGAAAACAAAAGTTCTGGACCATATGGCTTCACATGCAAATTTTACCAATCATTCAAAGAAGAACTAACACCAATCCTTCCCAAACTATTCCAAAAAACTTGAGAGAACAATCCCAAGTTCTTTTTATGAAGCCAGTATTATCCTAATTCCAAATCCAGATAAAGACACAACAAAGAAAGAAAATTATAGGACAATATTCTTGATAAACATAGATACTAAAATTCTCAACAAGATATCAGCAAAACAAATACAGCAATGTCAAATACAGCAATGTATTAAAATGGTCATACACCATCATCAAGCAGGATTTATCCCAGAGAGGCAAGGCTGGTATAATATTCACAAATCAATAAATGTGATACATTATATAAACAAAAGATAAAAATCACATGACCATCAATAAATGCAGAAAAAGCATTTGATAAAATCCAGCACCCATCTATGATTAAAAAACTCAGCAAACTGGTAATACAAGGATCATACCTCAAGGCCATTTATGAAAAAACTACAGCAAACATCATACTCAATGGGCTAAAACTAAAAACATTTCCCTCAAGACCAGGTGAAAGACAGGGCTCTCACCACTCTTATTTAACAGAGCACTGGAAGTCCTACCCACAATGATCAGACAAGAAGAAAAAAATAAAAGGCATCCAAATTGGGATGGAGGAACTAAAACTGTCATTATTTGCAGAGAACATAATATTGTACATAGAAAACCCCAAAGACTCCACCAAAAGACTACTAAACATAATAAACAAATTCAGCAAAGTAGCAGGATACAAAATCCATACTCAAAAATCGATGGCATGTTTATACACTAATAAGGAACAATCAGAAAGAGAAACTAAGAAAACAATCCCATTTACTAAGGAAACAAAAAAAATAACATGGTACCCAGGAATAAATTTAACCAAGGAGGTAAAGACTTATACTTGGAAAACTATAGGACAATAAAGAAAGAAACTGAGGAAGACAAATAGGTGGAAGCATGTACTGTTTTCGTGGATTAGAAGAATTAACATCATTAAAATGTCCATACCACCCAAAGCAATCTATAGATTCTATACAATTCCTATTAAAATACCAATGACATATTTCACAGATCTAGAACAAATATTCCAAAAATTTATATGGAACCAAAAAATACACCAAATAGCCTCAGCAATCTTCAGAAAGAAGAACAAAGCAGGAGGGATCACAATACCTGACATCAAACTATATTATAAGGTCACTGTAATCCAAACAGCCTGGCACTGGCATAACAGCAGGCACACAGATCAATGGGACAGAACAGAGAGCCCAGAAATAAACCACATCTTTATGGTCAATTAATATTTGACAAAGGAGGCAAGAGCCTTTGATGGAGTAAAGACAGTCCCTTCAATCAAAACTGCTGGGAAAGCTGGACTGGTACATGCACAAAAATAAAACTAGACCACCAACTTACACCATACACCAGAATAAACTCAAAAATAGATAAAAGACTTAAATATAAGTGACAAAACCATAAAAATCCTAGAAGAAAACATTAGCAGTAAAATTTCAGCTATGTCATGAACAATGTTTTTGCCAATATATCTCCTAGGGCAAGGGAAATAAGGAAAAAATAAAGAAATGGGACTACATCAAATTAAAAAGCTTCTGCATGGCTGAAAAAACCATCAGCAAAATGAACAGAGAACCAACTGTATGGGAGAACATATTTGCCAATGATATATCTGGTAATGGTTTCATTTCCAAAATATATAAAGAACTTATACATCCAAACGCCAGGAAGACAAACAATGCAATTAAAAAATGGGCAAAGAATCTAAACAGACACTTCCCCAAAGAGGACATACAGATGGCCCACTGACATAAGAAAAATGTTCAACATCACTGATTATCAGAGACACGCAAATTAAAACCACAACAAGATATCACCTCATATCTATCAGAACAGCTACCATCAATAAATCCACAAACAAAAAGTGCTGGCAAGGATGTGGAAAAAAGGGAACCCCAGAGCACTGTTGGTGGGAATGCAGACTGGTGCAGCCACTGTGGAAATCAGTTGGAGTTTCCTCAAAAAATTACAAATGGAACTGCTCCCAGGGACAGTGTAACTCAGTTGGGTCGGAACATTGTCCCATGGACCAAAAGGCTTGGGTTTGAAACCCAGTCAGGGCAGATATCCAGGTTGCGGGTTCGATCCCTAGTCTGGATACTTAAGAGAAGGCAACTGATTGATGTTTCTCTTTCACATAGATGTCTGTCTGTCTGTCTCCCTCTCTCCCCTCTCCTTCCCTCCCTTCTTCTCTAAAAAGCAAAGAAAAAATATCCTCAGGTGAGGAACTTCCTTTTGAATCAGCAATCCACTCCTATGAATATATCTTAAGAATCCCAAAACACTAAATCAAAAGAATACTCGTATATGTACCTCTATGTTCACAGCAACACTATTTACAATAGCCAACATATGGAAATGTCCTAAGTGCCCCTCAGTAGATGAGTGGATAAAAAAGGTGTGGTATATTTACACAATGGAATACTACACAGCAGTGAAAAAGAAGGAACTCCTACGTTTCACGACAGCATGGATGGACATAGAGATTACTATGCTAAGTGAAATGTCAGTCAGTGAAAGACAAACACCATATGATCTCACTTATACATGGAATCTAATGAACACAATAAACTAACAGGACAAAATAGAAACAAGAGTGTGGATACATGTAACAAACTGACAGCTGCCAGAGGAGATGGGGACTGGATCAAAGAAGGTGAAAAGGATTAGCCCAAGAGCATACATGCCTGACCCGTGGACATGGACACAGTATGGGAATTGCTCGAGGGGTGGTGGAAGTGGGCAAAGGGGGAAGCAGTGGGCGCAACCGTAATAGCACAAGCAAAATATAATTTAAAAATGGAACTCAAACCAAAAAGAAATTTTTCTTCGCACCATTGTGTTTAATTAAAAAAGGGAATACTACGCAGCAGAGGGAAAGAAGGAGCTCCTACCTTTTGTGAAAGAATGGACAGAACTGGACAGCATTATGCTAAATGAAATAAGCCAGTTGGCAAAAGACAAATACAATATGACCTCACTTATAACTGGAGTCTAATGAACAGAATAAACTAACGAAAAAAAATAGAACCAGAGACATGGAAACACAGAACAGACCGACAGCTGTAGGGGGGGAGGAGGGAGGCAGAATGGTGGAAAGGGAAGGGATTAGTCAAAGAAGATGTATGCACGAGGCATGGACATGGACAACAGAGAGGGCACGACTGTGGGCAAGAGGGGCAGGCTGGGTGATGAGGGGCAAAAGGGAAAAAAAGAAACTGGGACAACTGTAATAGAATAAGTAATAAAAAATAAAATAATAGGTTTTAAAAAAGAAAATAAAATTAATGCATTAAGAAAAAAGAGAAAAATCAGAAATGACCTAAACTTCCATAAACAAAGGCACATGTATACTATGCATTAAAAATGATGTTACATCAGTCCCCACTGCCCCCACAACAGGATAAAGATTGACAGATAAACACACATGCACACCTATACATAGTCCAATAATTTACACCAACTTGGTAACAGCAGTCACTTCTGGAGGAGTAATAGTGGGACACCCCAATAGGACAACTTGCTCCTTGTACTTTCATCATTTTATTGTTAATTTTTTAAAATAATGATTCAGATAATGAACAATTCTACTCTGGCCTATATTCAAATTATCTTAGACCAAATTCATCATCCTTGCTTTCAATTTTCCTTTAACCTGACTTTCCAGCTTCCGATAATTGATACTAGTATAACGTTCTCATTTATCCTCACTTAACACCCCAAAGCCTTCTCTGCTTTCTCTCTCAACATCCTAGGTATAAACACCAAATACTCTCTTCATTAAAATGCATTCCATTCTCTCCATTCCTACTTAACCACAAAAAGTCAGGCTCTTATCATCCCATAACTAGGCCATTATTAGAGTTTTATCTCTGCTTCCAATATTTCCTCTGTCATCAACCCCAAAAAGCACTGCCAGACTTAATATTTAAAACTTTCTCTGGGCTTCTCACTCTCACTCAAAAGTTCCTATATATAAGACAAAGTCAAAACACTCCAGAATTTCAAGGCCCTACACAATCAGCTCCAACCTACCTTGATTAGTCTAATTTCCCACCATCTGCCAAAAATTCCCTGTTCCAGCTATCACCTGAACAATTATGCACGTCATGCCTTTGTTCAAGCAGCTTTTGTCTCAGTGTGTGAATCCTACCCTAATGAAAATAGACTACAGTAGTAAGGACTATAATCACGAACTCGATTTCTGTGATTACTGGGTGTGAACAGGATTAAACACAATAGTTAGATTGGATACTTAAAAGAACTTCTTGCCTCAGACTTAAAGTTATGAGCTGCTGGGTTGCATTGCCAATAGACTATTCCAGAACTTTCTACCCTAGAAATATTTAAGACTCACAGAAATCTATTTGCCAATTTGTACGAGTCTTATCAAGGTCAGAATGATTTTATCTGTTTTTAAAGTTTTAAAAGTGAATGTGTCCGTTCTGCACATACAACACAGTCAGTTCTCCAGTTTAGCAGGAGTCGGCCTATCCATAATAATCTTGGAAAATCTAGTTATTCTGGTCCTCTGAATAGATATCTAGTGTCATATTTAGAAAGGCCTCATAAAACACAATTCTTTCTCTGCCCTTCAAAAGTGGTTCCATGATTCTATATTCAAGCTTACAAAGAAAGAACTTCTATTTGTTTATACCAATTATACAAGGAGGCTTTTAGCTAAAAAGAGAAGACCCCAACTCAATTATAGCTTAAAAATGTATTTATACATCTATTTCTTCCATGAACAAAATCTGAAGGTAGTCTTCTATTTCAGCTGATAGAGGACTAGGTAATTTGGATCAAGCCTCCTAAAGAAAAAAAAAGCAAGATACATTATAAGCTGTATTAAGAATAAGAGTAATTCAGGAAAAAGATAATAGACTAGGCCTCAAATTGCTCTAAAAAACTATTTGACAAATAAAAAATGACATAATAATAAAAAGTCCACAGGAAGATAAAGTAATATGAATTAAAGCCACAAGAAATAACAGATAATAATAGCCCTGGCTGGTGTGACTCAGTGGATTGAGTGTTGGCCTGCAAACCAAAGGGTCACCAGTTCGATTACCAGTCAGGACACATGCCTGGGATGCGGGCCAGGTCACTGATGGGAGGCACATGAGAGGCAACCACACATTGATGTTTCTCTCCCTTCTTTCTCTCTCCCTTTCCCTCTCTCTAAAAATAAATAAAATCTTTAAAAAAATTAGTCCTTAAAAAAAAAAAGCAGATATTAGACACAAATGGTCTCAGTATTAAAGTTGTCAGACAATGATTTTGAAAGAAATTTTTATGTTATCTTTGTGTACAAGTCAATAGAAAACAAGGATGAGAATTTTTGAGAAAATTAGAAACCATAAAAAAAAATCAATGTAATCCATTACATCAACAGGCTAAGGCAGAAAAATCACATGAATCATATCAGTAGATGCAGAAAAAGCATTTGATACAATCCAACACCCATTCATGAAAAAAATTCTCAACTAATTAGGTAGAGAGAGGAACCTTCCTCAATTTGATAAAGAACATCTATAAAAAATCTGCAGTTAACATCATATTTAATAGTGAGAAGATAAAAACTTTCCCACTGAGACCAAGAACAAGTAAGGAGGTCTCTTCTCATCACTCCTTTTTAACATCATACTGGAT
>VMDR010031547.1:0-12015 GCA_007922815.1 Macrotus californicus | reverse complement strand
TGACATTGAGTAATCACTTGACAAATATAAGGAATTCTTATTATGTAGTTTCTTCAGATGAACAGATGAAGATTGGCCTAACCTAACTGAGACATCCCATACTTTAGCAGAGTTCAGTTACAGGTTTTATTTTTTTATGATAAAAATTCAGGAATAGAATGGATGTTTCCTAATTGGGAAGACTTTGAGGACTACTAGGAAACTCTAGGAGACCCACTCCCCCAAAAGAAGACATATTGAAGTATGCAGAACTGCCTCAAGTGCACATTTATTTATTAATATTAGCTAAGAGTTCCAATCATTTCAACAGTTCCTCCTCAAATTTCTGTGAAAATAATATCACTCTTGGTCAAGGACAAGGGGAGAGTGGGGGGGATGTAGGAGTTGTCACATTAGTGCAACTAGATGCCTGGATCCATGGTGCCTTTCTCTGCCTTTCCCCCATCATGACACATACAGAAAATGACACTCTTACAGCACACCGAGGTGAGCAGACAAGGCTGCTCATGACTGATGATGACTTGTCTACAGGATGTGGCTTCCTACCTCAACGAACCACCATAGGTACCTAGGAGAGGTCAGACACCTCAGCCCCTGGTCTCAGGCTGACGTGTGCTGGTTGGGGAGTTCTGGCTTCAGAGGCTTTTACAAAGGTCCCAGGCATGACGTAGAGGGCCCCAAGAGAGAGAAGAACTTCAGTGTTTCTCATTTTCTTCTCAGACTAATATAGTGGATTTATGTTATAACTTAGTTCCTAAATATTATAATTAATGGCCTATTTACATAATCAAATTTCAATATCAGTAGAAATATTCTTAAATTGTTGCAATAGTCAGGATAGGTGATGCTATCCTCCCATAACATATTAAGCATCTGCATTTTACTTAACACACACGCTACATACTTAACCACATACTCATGCTTATTTCTCGTTCATGTAAATGCTAATGGGGATGGTGCCCTGTCTACATCTTATTCAAAACTCTCTATAACAAATGTTTGCTAAATCTCAGAGAAGAGATGTCAGGGAAAGAGAGAGACAGAGGAGAAATGGAGACGACTCTTAAACTGCAGCCTAGAAGCAACACGTTGCACTTCTGAGAATTTGTTCCATATCTAACAGCCACGGGAGCCAGGGAACGCAGAGAGACGCACAGATAATTGATGATTGGTTTCTTCCTCACTTAATTGAAGTACTCGCAAGTTTTAGATCATATATTACGTTCTGATACCTTAGTCACTTCTGCTACTTTTTTCTCTTAGCAAATCATACCTCAAGTCAACAGAGATTCAACAAGGAAGAGGCCCACTAAGTACAAAATATTATAGAAAAAGTTTACCTAATTACTTATGCTCAAAAAAGGTATTAGGCTAAATATCATGGTCTGAACCCTTCTCACAGCTACAGAGAAACAGCTGGTGGTTTTATCGATCATATTAAAGATCATGCCCTATACAGACACAACTATAGGGAACCTATCCATGTGCGATGTGAACTAGTAGCTCAGCTCTGGTTCTGAAAGCAGACAGATGTGTGTTGGCATGCAGAGAACATCTGTGAATAGGTCTCCCATGGGTAATCAGGCCTGCATTGCTCCTAGGCCGCTTTGAAACTTGCTGTTGTAAAAACTCCCTCACCTGGGATGGAGACAGCAGAAGTTTACTGTGACTTGTGCTAGACTTCCCAAGCATGAATGTAAACAGATTAGCCTTCTCCTCTTTAAATTTGTAAATGACCTTTCTCTTTGAAGTGATTGGCAACATTCTTTTCTTTGTTATCTGCAAAAGGTATCCACCCAAAGAGAACCTGTGCATAGTTAATGAGAACCTTCCTGGATGTAATGTACTTAGAGTGTCAATAAAGCCTGTCTAGGCAAGGGGTTCGGGCCCTCTCTCTCTCTCTGAGATAGAGTGGCCACGCAGGCTGGACCTCTCTCACTTAGAGAGTGCACACACATCCCTTTTTCTCCACCAGATTTCTTTAGTCCGTGTGAATTTGTTTGTCACTTGTCCGGAGACATAGGACAAGCATTCCACAACACCATGCGGCCCGTCTGGCAGGACCGTGACATACAACCCTATCATTATCTTAATCTTGCATTCAAATTGCTCTCCCCCTTGACTTTATTGGTGTTTGGTGTACCTCAATGAAGTATTGTCTGTAAAGTGTCATCAATATTTTCCTTTTTCCATAAGCATGTTGTATAAAATATGAAAAATTAACATAAGTTGGGCCATTTTAAAATGCAGCCAGAGCAGCATGGTTTGCTTCTTAATACTCTGGATTGTTTGAATCAGGCCAGACCTTTAAATTGGGTCAAATCAGCCCTGTCTTCCAAACAATTATCTGTTAAGCTAACAGGAAAGCCGACACCCTGACCATAAGGACTAATGTTTATGAACTCTCTGTTTGGAGATAGAAGCAGTAACCAATCATGTATAGCTAAAGAAGAATTCAGTTTTATAAAACCAATAGAAATTTATTTCTTCAATCCATGTAATGATACTCTTCCTTTTCTTACAAAAAGCCCTTGCCCTCATCCTGTAAGTGGGGCACTGTTTGGGTTTCTACCTGAATCTATGCTCCCCAAATTATAATTCTTTAATACCAAATAAATGCTTATTACCTCTAACTTTGGCTTTTTAAATTTAGGTTAACACAAACTAGTTTACTCTAAAAATCTCACAATACTACCCTTCTCACCCTTTCCGTACCTAGATGTTATTACACATAGTGGATATATCTCCATGTTCTATCCTTCCTTCCTTCAATTAATTTTGCAAGGTGAATTTGGTGAAAGATGATTAAATGCTTTAATTGAAGCTTAAGTCCAAAGCAACTAACTCCATACCCTCCATTGAAAAAAATACTCCTTTGAATCAAGTCTCTGGACTTAGAGATCACATAGGGCAGTCACATCCTTGGTTGCTACAAAGCTGAAAAACTAGGCTACGGGCATACAATTAGCTGAACGGATGCAATGGGACTTTACCACTTCAAAGAGGATTGGGAAAGAGACTGAGTACAGCTAATTAAGCTGTGTATTTAAATACAATTGCAATAAATGGGACTGGAGGGTTGAATTCTTATCTATGTTCTCAATGCAAATGTTAGGACAGTGTGACATTTCTACTAGCAGATAAAGGAATCGTGTTCCACAATAGAAAACTTTAATAAGGATAGTTCTTCCTATTTCTGTGAGAAAAGTAGACCATATCTAAGGGCCACTTGTATTAGAGGGCCAGCTTTGATTTATGTTGTTTCTATATTATTTCTCATCAATTAGAAGGAAAGGAGCACAATAGATTATTTGATAATAGTACTATACCTAGAAAACCCCTTTTCTCTTCTAAAGAGTCCCAGCACAGAATTATTTTTCATTCACTGGTAGAAAACTGCTGACTTGGTACAAAAAGTAGCATTCCCACTTCCCTTCCTTGATTTCATACTAGTTCTGTTTGCCTTATTTCTTTTCCTCAATCACAGCCATAATTTTGACAGTCCATTCAAAAATAAAGAAAGGTGGAAGAAAGGGAGGGAGGAAGGGAGGCAGGAAAAGAGAAAGGAGGGAAGGAAGGGAGGAAGGAAGGAAGGAAGGAAGGAAGGAAGGAAGGAAGGAAGGAAGGAAGGAAGAAAGGAAGGAAGGAAGGAAGGAAGGATGGGCCTTCTTTTTCTTCAAATATGAAGAGCAGGAAAACAAGCAAAGAGGAAGCTGCATAGCTTCTATGCAGAAGGTATGGAGAGAATGTTTCCTTCCCAGTCTTTGTTCAGGAGCCTTCAGAAGTAACAATGAAGCACCTTTCATGAGTGTCTGTGTGCTCACTCATGCATGTGCATCTTCCCTCACGTGTACACACATTGGGATACATAATTTTAAATGGTTAAATTGCAACTTAAATAGAATAATCTCATTTAATTTTTCATACAAGATTGTGATTTATTTATTTATTTATTTATTTATTATCTAAAGTCTTGATTTAAATTTGACTATGTGAATGTTGTCATTTCCCCCACACACCAGCCTCCCAGTAACTCTACTAAAACTCTCTGGACAAGGATTTCAGGGCAGGGGTGAAGAAGAAACCTGAGCAAAGGTTTGTGGGTCTGGGGATGTGCAACTATTTCTGTTTACAGTTAGGGATGGTAATGAAATTAACTCAAGGGCCCTCTAAATGTGCTACTTTGGTGGGAATGTAGATTGGTGCAGCCACTGTGGAAAACAATATGGAGTTCCCTCAAAGAATTAAAAATGGAACTGCCTTATGACCCAGCAATTTCACTACAAGGAACTTATCCAAAGAAGCCCAAAACACAAATTGGAAAGAATATATGATATGCATGCCTATGTTCATTGCAGCATTATTTACATAGCCAAGATTTGGAAACAGCTCAAATGCTCACCATTAGATAAGTGGGAAAAAAAGCTGTGGTACATTTACACAATGGAATACTACTCAGCCATTAAAAAAGAAAGAAAATCTTGCCTTTTGCAACAACACAGATGGACCTGGAGAGCACTATGCTAAGTGAAATAAGCTAGTCAGAGAAAGGCAAATACCATAAAATTTTACATATATGTGGAATCCAATGAACATAAACTAACAAACAAAATAAAAACAGGCTCAAATTTGTCAGAGGGGATGGGGTGACAAAGGTGAAGGGATTAAGAAAAAAAATCTCATAGACATACAATAGTAGGTCATTACCAGAGGAAAATGGGGGTGGGAAGAGGCAGGAGAAAGTAAAAGGGTGATAAATGGTGATAAAATAAGACATGACTTGGGGTGGTGAACACACAATACCATACACAGATGGTGTATTATAGAATTGTACACTTTAAACCTATATAATTTTATTAACGAATGTAATCCCAACACGTTCAATTTAAAAAATATATTCAAGGTATTTTAAGGTCTTTCCTCTTCCCACCCTCACCATGGGTACTCAACGAAACACACCATAAAAATACAACTTAAAAGCAAAATGACATGCCATGGATTAACTACATGTAATGTGAAAACACAGAAATAATTACTTGGAGTTCTGTTTGCTCATGCCATGATAATGAGCACAGGTTGGCAGTTTTCAATTTGGCTTGGCATGATTCTGCAAACTGACAAATTAGCTTCATTTTTATTTAATTTGACTAAACAATCAGAGGTATGAAAACTCACACATACACACATTTCCTGTCAAAATTCTCTCTTTAGACCTTATTCTGCTTTGAATGCTTTCCCACAAATAATTGGCAATAACAAACATTTTAGGAAAAGAATTTTACTTTTCTAGTAAAGTCTAAGTGAGCTTCTATTTTTTAGAGTTTTTTGAGCTATAAAGTTAATTTTTACTGCATTCTCACTTCTGCAAAATTGCCATTTCTAGTAGGATAGGTGTTTTAATATTCCATTCACTACATGACAACCATATTTTCTTCTTTCTCATTTACCTGGGAGAGAGGATCCTCTTATGAAGGTGCTATGCTGCCTGCTCAACATAAATGTCTGCATTTCTTAGCTTTCTGAAGGGAAGACTGAGTCTTACGTAGATTAAATAACTTCAGGACATGACAGTTAATGAGAGGTGAAGCTGGGATTCAAATCAAGGTCAGTGTGACACCAAATCACAATTTTTCCATTATGTCAAGCTCATTTTTTGATGAAAGAGCTTATTATATCTTATGTTAAGCTAAAAAAGAAGGAAAAATCCATTTTTTTTCTACTCACTTAAGGCACACAATGTTTAGGAAAGTCTATTTGTAGTATCTCTAGGTCCTCTTGTTTTCCAAATAATTTTCTGGATTTACTAAAACTTTAAGCACTACATTTCCTGTACAAATTTTAGGAAATACTAGGGAATCAATATCACCTGCAATCTTACCACTCACTGCTCACATTTGAATATATATATATAGGTAGAGGATGTATATGTGGATGTAGATATAGGTATCTCCTTACACACTATTATATATACATACTCATCTTGTACCGTGACATTACCATATAAATGGGAACTTTGACAACTTGCTGCGCACTTTGCCCTGTACTTTATGAACATCTGTTAATATAATTAAATATTAGTCTAAATTTTATTAAATTAAATACTCCTCTAAAGTAATATATTGAAGTACATGGTATATGTTTGTAATACCAGAAACTCTCATCTCACTGCTCTATTACTTCTCATAAAAGAGCTGAAAATAATAACAACCACTGTGAGATCAAGTAGGAGGATTATCTGTGCCGGGCAATTCTTTTCAAATAAGAGTGTTCATGAGAAGCTATACTAAGCCTTCCAATAACTAAAACTTTGCCTACGTTCATGATTATTTATATTGGATAAATGCTTCAAAGTAGAATTGTTAGTGAAATTCAGAAATTGATTACAAACTTTTATTGGGGGTCCCAGGTTTTCTGTCAGGGAGACTGCAGCAATTTCTAACCCCACCAGCACGCAACATATGGAGGAAGTGAGTGTCACCCCGAATTATTGCCTGAGATGAGTTTTAACTTTTACTACTACTACTGCTACTATTTTAAATTCTTTCTAATATGTATAGGCAAAAAGTATATTTTTTACTTACCTTTATAATGGCATCATTTACTTTTTTATATAATTCTTCACAGCAGCTTAATGTCTTGTGTTTTCCCACCCCCAGCACTTACCCCCTGACATCCCTTTTCCTTGAAAGACCACATCCCATTCTCAGTCCCTTCATCTTTTGGAGCTCCTCTGGAAGGGCTCTTTAACCACCATCCCAACCAGAACCCAGTTTCCTCCCTCAAATCCTGAAGCAGTCATTCTTATTACTGCTTATTAGGTAATTAACTGCATGCATCCGTGCAGCATCTCGTTTGTGGTTGTTCTGAACTGTTGCTTAATTTTGAATTAACTTTTCCTCCTGCAGGCTTTTCTTATGTGTTGTGTGACCATGCACCTAGTGGGTATAGTAGAGTGCCTGCAATTAGAATCCTATAAGTATCTACCATGTTTGTTTCTTTCTTGGCATTCTTAGCCATACATTGTTATATATGTTTACTGCCTTGTGTATTATCTCTCTTCCTCATTCGATTCTAAACTCCAGGATGGCAGGATTTATGTCCATGCAAATCCAGTGCCTATTTCTGTAGCTGGCACATGGAAGACCCCTAATAATTATTTGATGTTGGCTGAATTAGAGGAATAAGTGAATTTATCATGGACATAATATACTTTCCTCGACTCTAGTGAATATATGATCAGGAACAAACTTCTTAGGGCTAGATGAGATCAGTGCTAATAGCACCACAAAAATGTACAGTTGAATAAATTCAATTTTTTATCATGTACTAGATTAATAGATCTCATGGATCAGTAGGGATAATTTTTTTTTACAGTGATAACTCTTTGCCTGTGTGTGTGTGTGTGTATGTGTGTGTGCGTAGCAAAAGTAACTTGCAAATTCAGAGGTGTGACTCAAGCTTAGGCCAGAAAAAATTTCTGCAAGCTATATCCTTCGTTATCATTTCCTCAAGACCCTCTGCCCTTTTCCAATCTGCTCATAATATAGTTAATTAATTCCTTTTCTGACTTTGCATCATTCAGAACTTCCTTTTGAGCAACCTGCTCAATTAGAAAGGTAGAAATCTTCTAATAAGCCTGCCCTATTCCGTGCCCATGATAATAATAAACCACCTCAGTCTGTCAACCCAGCACCTTTTCCCAGCATTACATTGACTTAAAACTTTTATAATGTGCATAAAAGGGAGATTTAAGGCAATAAAACTTAATGTTGATGATGGGAATCTAGCAGTCAACACCACTCCTCCCGACTTCACAAATCAAGCACAATGCTAAAAGGAAAATGAGCATCAATGCATTGTAACCAGAACACTTAAAAGCTGACCTGGAAGAGCCCTACAGCAATATGGAAAGGGTATATTTTAGTCTGAGCTGACTGATTCATTTGTGGGGGATGGTTGTGGTTGCATTTATTTTATGGCTGCCAACATTAATAGGTTTGTAGCTAAGAGGAAAAATAAGTTTCTTGAGTGTTCAGTTTCAGAAAGAATGAAGTGAGATTCTTTAAACAATATGCTAATTCTAGGACTCTGATCAGCCGCTAGGGATTTGGTTGTTCCCCACTCCCCCAATGCAGGTATATAATAAGAAATGACACTTTCTAAGTCTTACTGATAATAGCACTGATAACTGAATTCATATATAAAGGAAGGGAGCCTTTGTTAGATGGCCTTTAAAAACATCACCTGGAACCCTGACTGGTGGACTGGTGTGGCTCAGATGGTTGAGCATTGTCCCACAAAGCAAAATTCAGTCACCGGTTGAATTCCCAGTCAAGGCACATGCCTGGGTTATGGCTGGTCCCAGGCCTGTTTGCAGTGGGACCTATTCTGATAATGTTCTCATCAGAAATATTTTTTTGTTGGTTATAGTCATAAATGTGATCTTTGATTTTTTTATCATTAATCAACAGATTGTCCAAAAACAGTTTTAGATACTGGAGAAATGTATGATAAAAGTGGAAAATGGACCTTCCATGCCTCAAGGGATTTGCTCCCTACTTAGAGAGGTAAGACCCACTCACAAGGTTTTCCACTCTGACCTCTGGTTGAGTATAGGAGTTCACTGAAGGCAGACTCCGTGGCCCCAGGGGAAAGGCCTCACACTCTACTGCTTCTCTTAGACAGTTTGATGGAAAGACAGCTAAGATGAGGTTGATTTCCTGCCCCTCAGTTCCTTCTTCACTGCAAACACAAAAGATGTCCACTGACAGGTCCACAGGAAACATTATGCCCTGTTATTCTTCTTAGATCTAACCATTTGTTCGCTGACAGCCTTAGGCAATGCAGGCAAGGCCTGAACTCTCATCTGAAGATAGTTTTGTCAGTGAGATAGTTTTCTCATTACCAATTATTCAGACATTGCTTTAGACACACAGCTAAACCATGCAGGCTTCTATGCAGTCTCAGTATGGACAATGCCAGAAGAAATAGAAGAAGCTCCCATAGCAACCAGCCCCCTCGGAACCTGAGGGAACACAGATGTGACTGCAGCACTGAGATCAAGGAACATTGCCATATGGCAAAAGGGTCTTCCACTTTACAAAGAGATGAAAGTGAGGCATGGTGAGATTCGGAGCCAGAAAGTGATATTATAATCTGATTATTAACCTGGTCTGAATCTAAATTATGTTCCTATGATTTGCAAAATTACCCAGCCTCTCTAAGCCCCTAAATCCCAATTCTGCCTCTCTCCTATGTTACCTAAGTCTGTCTAAAATAATGTTAGGGCTTTGAATTCTAATAGCTATAATATTCTCTCTCTCTCTCTCTCTCTCTCTCTCTCTCTTCCTCTCTCATTTAGGCAAAAATAAATAAACACCTGAAATGCCATCTGGAAGCAGGGCTGTGCACGTGCAGGCTCAGTTTCCAATCCCAGAAGTCCTGAAAAGTGAGAACCATTTTTCCTCTAATAGAGGTGGAAGGGAGGCATTTTACTTATACTACATTTTCAGGGAATTGACTCGTTAGACAGCATGGTGGACAAAATCAATTAACATCTTCCAAAACAAAGCCTGCCTTGTCTACTTTGTATGCAAACATGGCAAGAGTCAAGCTGAGACCCCATTAAATCCTTGCTCCTTTAGGTAACAGCTCTCAACATGACCATGAAGAAATGCTTGACTATTAGTCTACAATATATTTTTATTTTGTACTTGCTGAGAAGAGCTGCATTGAAGGGATTAAGAACCACAGCTACTTGAAAACTGCATTAACTGCAGAGTTTAGCCAATGTGGGTCCCACAAGTTCTCACACAGTGAATATGGTTTTGTTTTCCATCCCAATGTAAATCCCACAATCTAGTTTCCAATAGTACTATTCAACTAGAAAGGAAAGCAAGAAAAACAACAACCCAAAACAAACAAACAAAAAACCAGAATGCAGCTGACTGTCTGATAGTCACAGTCACTGTTTCCATGATACAATGTAAATTTGCCTATAAAGCCATGTTTTGCGTATATCAACTGAAGGTAAAAAAACAACAAGTGGAATTTGACAAAGTAGCTTTAAAATAATCTTTGATTTAAAAAAAAAATGTGCTCTAGCTGACCCTAGCTAACTCTGGCAGCTTTAGTATGAGTGAAGTGCAGTAGGTCTCCAAGAAGATGCTTTAAATGGATGAGATAGCAGAAAACTCCCCGTGAAGCATCTGGGGAAGATATAGTGATTATCAGCTTGATTTGTGAAAGCTTCCATGGCATCTTTGTAGGAAAGAGTTCACAGATTACAGAGGTGCAGGAATATATATCTAAGAACTGTAATGCCTTCTTCTCTTCTTCAGAAGAGCCACTATCATTTTATCTCTAAAAATGTTGGCTAAGATATCCTCAATTCTTGCTGTTTTCTGCTACTCAGGAAGGTAGTTAAAAATATAGCCCTAGCATGAAAAAAACCCTTTATGATTGATGTATAGATTTATTTACTTTCCTGTATAAAAGTCATCAGACTATAAAGGAGCAATGAGGAAAGCCATCAATAATAGGACTGGTGTGTGAAAGATAAAATTCCTGGGTGTGTAGTAATCTAATCTGAGAGGGTACAGATGAGAACTCAGAGGCTGCATGGAAGGGAAATCTCATAGACTCCTTTACATCCCTCCCTTGAAATGAACGATTCTAACCATGTGTCTCTCTCCTGCTTCACAACTTTCAATGGCATTACTTTGTCCTCCTAGAAGTCCAGACACCCTGGTATAAAAAATTCTTCATGATTTCTATTCTCCTGTTGTTCCAGTGTCATTGTGGACAGATCTACATCTTTTTCTCTACATTGTAGTTAATCCTGAATGACTACATCTTCCCTGGAAGCTTCATACTCTTTTTCACCTCCATTGCTCTGCCTTGCTCCATAATCTCTCTCTATATTTTCCTGACAACCACCTATTAAAGACTGACGGTGGACATTGCCCTTTCAAGAAAGGCCTCTGTGGCTCACTAAATTGCCTTAGTCAATTTCCAAAAAGCTCTTCACAATAAAAAGGAAAGTTTGACCCAGGATTTTATACCTAGTCAAACTATACTTAAGTATAAAGTCTATAGGAAAACAGTCTCTAAGAGGCAAGAACACGGGGGATATTGAAGAAACTACTAGAACAACTTAAGTCAACCAACACATGACTAGAGAAACTATGACAAAGAGACTGGAGGTAGCCAGACTGCAGTCCCTGAAGAAGGACTATATCTGATCTAATGTGCATATGTGACAGTCCAGAATGAAACTGAGATATGCCCTCACAATGCAGACATGATACAACTAAAGAGAGCTGGAAGAGGATGCCTGAAACTGCAGGCAGTACCAAACTCCATATGTATGATACTCCTCCTGTACATGCCTGCTCATGATAAAGTTTAATTTATAATTAGGCACAGTAAGAGATTGACAATAATAACTAATAACAAAATAGAACAATAATAACAATACACTGTAATAAAAGGCTATATGAATGTGACTTCATTAAGTAAAATAAGGGTCACTTGCACAGAAGCAAGAGTCGTTCTGATATCTTAAGTGGCTATTAAGTGCCTAACAAGGAGGGTAGCACATGCAGCAAGGATACACCAAACAAAGTGATGTTTCATGTCCCGGAAGGAAATGAAGTAGGATGGGATGAGATTTCCTCACACTACTCAGAATGGTATGCAATTTAAAACTAATGAATTGTTTGTTTCTGAAATTTTTCACTTAATATTTTTGAACTGTAATTGGGCATGGGTAACTGAAACTGTAGAAAGTGAATTGTGGATAAGGGGGTAGCTACACACCCCCTTAGGGAGAAAAACTTAAGAATAAAGCTTTATTTTATATAAAAGGCTTCAAATAAAATTTAAGAAAATGAGAAGACACATCATGTCCTTGTATAGAAAGACTCATACAGGCCACTAAGGTTACAAATCTCTTTAGTTTAAAAATTAGCATTATCTCAATAAAAAGGCATAGGTATATTTTTGTTTTCTATG
>VMDR010031546.1:0-12008 GCA_007922815.1 Macrotus californicus | reverse complement strand
CCTAGGTTCACCTTTCTCACATCAGAAGTCTAGAGAGTCTCAAGTCCTAGAAGCAGGAATGGTATATTTGTGTTACATGTATGCGTCCAAAGTTAATTTTACATCCCAAAGGTTACAGATATAAAATGTTACTAATTGATGAAAAATATCGGGTTAGCCAAAAAGTTCATTTGGCTTTGTCTATAAATAAGGTAGCACTTAGCTGTCTTTACCATCATTTGAAACAATTTTGTTAGACTGTATTGTGACAGCCATCATATCAGCATGCATTTTTTAAAAAACTTATCAAAATTGGTGAATTTTTGTGTACTAAATTGAAGATGGAAAAAAATATGCAACATTTTCAGCATATTATTATTTCAGTAAAGGTAAAAACACAACTGAAACACAAAAAAAGATTTGTGCAGTGAGTGTATGGAGAAGGTGCTATGAGTGATCAAATGTGTCAAAAGTGGTTTGCAAAGTTTTGTGATGGAGATTTCTCATTGGACCATGATGCTCCACAGTCAGGTAGACCAACTGAAGTTGAGAGCAACTAAATCGAGACATTAATTGAGAACAATCAACATTATACCATGAGGGAAGATAGCTGACATACTCAAAATATCCAAATCAATAAAGTTATTGGTGAAAATGAAAAATGTGTCTTTTATTTTATGGAATAAACTAAACGAACTTTTTGGCCAACCAATTAGCAAAGGGAACATTATGGCAAAATCACTTAGCTTCAAACAAGGTCAAATGAAAGAGATCATATTAAGACTGCCTGAAGAGCCTGAAATTACACCTCTCAGCTTTGTTCTGGTTGTAAAATATCCATGTGGCTCTAAGGTCCATGCAAATACTCTACCACCGGCTAGGCCTGCCAAGTGTACAAAGAAGCCAATGAATACAAAAACAAGACAGAGTCTTTTCATCTTGTGCTATATTCAAATCAAATATAGCCTCAAGTCTCCCCAGACCAATATGGTAAAACAGAACAGAAAGAGAGCAGCAAAATTCAAAGCAATGCTTTTGGGAGACATGCAAAAACTGCTGGGCTTTTGTTTAATATCTTAACATTTATTCAGGTGCATAAATATATTTTCTGGTATGTAAACATTTTTAAATCAGATAACTAGCAGAAGCACAACAAGGGTTTTGTAAGTTTTAAGAATCCCAGCTCTACCACTTACTGGCTGGGAGCTAGTAAATGACTAGTTAACCTCACTGAGCCTGTTTCTTCATCTGTAGGTTGGGATAGGAACACTACCTTCATCAACTGTGAGAAGATCAATGAAATTCTGATAATAATAAACAACCATATCATCACTTCCTATGCTCTCATTAAGCTCCAGACCCCATGTCCTGTAACCTACCAGACATTTCCATTTGGATCATGCCTTCTTCTCAAAGTCAACACGCATTAACACCAAACTCATCCTCCCGTCATTAGCCATGATCTGCTCCCAACTCTTCTGGATCTATCCATGACGTGCCCAATGTCCCAAACACCTAACACCAATTATCAAATTATAAAAATATGTTTATTGCTAGTCAGACTAGAGTGGAGACTATAGTTCTAATCCTTGCTGCTGGCAGCCCCAATGGGAGCAACACATAAGAAAGCAATGTGAATCATGCCATAAACATGCTAAAATCCAGCAATTTGATTTTAAGCAATGTGAATCATGCCATAAACATGCTAAAATCTAGCGACTTGATTTCAATGGAATCTATTCTAAGAAAATAATGCAAAATATAGAAAAGGCTGCTTCTTCAGATGTTTACAGCAGAGAGGGAGGAAAAGGAGAGGAAGGAAGAAAACAGTTTAACCATATAAGAAATGGTAGGCTAAATTATGGAATGTAGTCTCAACAAATGTTTGTAGTTAATAAAAATGAGAGGAACAAAACAAGGGGAAATGCTAGTATTAGATAAATTTTAAAGGCAACATTTAAAATTGTAAGTGAACTTAGAGCAACAGATGCACAAATGAAAATATACCAAAATGCTCTATTTTGCTCTATCAGTGTATGGAGCATTTATGAGAAACTTGTCTCCTCTCTGGTTCCAAATATCTGGTCCAAACTATTGTGTCACTTGATTGCACTTGACTGTGGCCTCTAATCCCAACTCTCTTTTCCTTCTGATTAATCACTCCTCATCTAGCTTCTGCAAATTTCACTTTCATTATTTTATTAAGAGAATCACTCCTTCCGCACTGGTTCTTTAATATTCCACCCCTCCTTTCCATTCATGGAACTTCCTATTTCAGGCCCTCATCATTTGTTTGCTCATCATTACCTGTGTTTAGTGCCACCCCTTCCATGAGCCCCAATCCATTTTTCCTGGCCCTGCTGGCAAAGACGAAGTTCTCAGAACTTATTATTTGAGCTGCTAAGAATTCTCCAAGCTGGCCCTTTCACCTGCAGAATAAGATGTGAGCTTCTAATTCAGGCAAACAAAACCCTTTCTGATCTGGCCCTAAACCTGCCTCAGCTTCTCCCAGTCAAGTGACCTACTCCTCTCCTTCCCTACAAGTTGTCAGTACAACTCACTGTCCTGCCCCTACTCCTGGCCTACACAGTACTCCAGTCGTTTATCTGACACTTTTGATACCCTGAGGACCAGGATTCTAGCACCCTATCCTCAATGCCCAACATTATCCTCACCACTCCCTCACTGGACATGAGAAAGAGGTAGGCTGATATTCCTTACCCTTCCACATCATTGCCATGTATATTCCATCATCTCTTAGTTGAAATTGCCCTCCCCCTCTACTTTCCCAAATTCTAACCCTGCTCTGTCCAGTATGTAGCCACTAGCTACATACAGCTACTTACTGCCAGAAATGAGGCTAGTCTAAAATGAGATGTGCTATAAGTTTACAATATATAATAAATAATATTTTATTTTGATTACTTGTTGAAATAATACATATTAGATATATGGGGTTAAATAAAAGATATTGTTAAAGTTAATTTCACTTGTTTCTTTTTACTTTTTCAAATGTGACTACTAGAAAATATAAATTACACATGTGGCTGACATTTATTTCTACTGGATGGAGCTAGTCTAACCATTCTTCAGGGCCTAGCATGATTAAAACTTCAAGGTGCCCCTATTTTTGTGCCACTCTTAATTATCTTTTTTGCCTCCTTGAAATTCTATAACAGAGTCTACCATATAAGCTATTATCTAATTACACAGTGCACTATTGTTTACTATTACCCCTATTCTTCTTGTTGTAACAATGCCATTTCTATATCCTGTTTTGGGACTCAGTAGCCACTCAACTTTTAATGAGACAAAGGATCTTTGTTGGAGCAAGATAGCAATACATAGTGTGTTTTTCTGTTTTTGTTTTATTTACTCATTTACTTTCCCAATAACAACTGAAACAGTGTAGGGAGAACTGGAAGTCAGGGGATGTAATGGCTCTTTCTTCTTCTTATATATAGACCATTTAGCACATGGTTTGGCTCCATGTAAGGTGTTTCTGTGCCTCAGTTTCCCCCCACTGTAAAATCAATCAGGCCAATCTACAATATAAAGCCAGATCAAAGTAACTAAGCAAGTTCTAACTGGAGTTATTACTATGACACTAAGAAATACTCCACTTTTCATAGCTAATTGTGTTTTGTCAGCCAGCTGTCTTACAGACTAATTTTTATGAAGAGAGAACAAGCCCATCACAATTATGAAAATAAGTAAAGGGGGGTGGAATTACCTATCAAAATGCTTATCCTAGCCTATGAATGAGACAAATAATGAGAGAAGAAACTGTCAAGTGCCTACTCCAAGTTGAAATAGTTTATATTGGGTTGGCCAAAAGGTTTGTTTTTTTTCTGTAAGATTGCTCTAGTAGTGCTTAGTTGTTTTTAACTTCATTCGAAACAATTTGTTAGATTGTTCTGTGACAGCTGTCCTATCAGCTGCATTTAAAAAAACATCAAAATTGGTGAATGTTGGTGTAGCCATTTTAACATTGAAGATGGAAGAAAATATGCAACATTTTTGGCATATTATGCTTTATTATTTCAATAAAGGTAATAACACAACTGAAACACAAAAAAAGTTTGTGCAGTGTATGGAGAAGGTGCTGTGACTGATGAATATATCAGAGGGAAGTGGTTTACAAAGTTTTATGTGGAGATTTCTCACTGGACCATGCACCATGGTCAGGTAGACCATTTGAAGTTGACAGTAATCAAATCGAGGCATTAATTGAGAACAATCAACGTTATACCATGAGAGAGATAGCTGACATAACTAATATACATCATGCCAAATTGAACAAAACAGTGAAAGGACCACTGGTTCCATTCCCAGTCAAGGCACATGCCTGGGTTCCCCAGTATAGGGCGCGTGAGAGGCAATCACACATTGATGTTTCTCTCCCTCTCTTTCTCCTTCTCCTCCCCTCTCTCTAAAAATAAATAAGTAAAATCTTTTTTTTTAAATTAGTCTGTATTTAAGACAGCTGGCTGACAAAATATACAAATCAATGAAATTACGGGTTAAAATGAAAAATGTTTGTTTTATTTTATGGAAAAAACTAAATGGACTTTTTGGCCAACCCAATATATCACACTCAAAAATAACCTTTACAAGGCAGACATTATCAAACCCATTTTACAGAGTAAAGAAACTAATGTTCAAACACAGGCTAAGTAGGCCAAATTCATGTAGGTGTGCTGCAAATGAAGGTCAGTAGTATCTTCTCTGTATGTAAAAAATGACATCTTTATTAACACTGGAAGATAAAATATGTGCAAAGCAGGAGTATTACAAAATATACAAATAAAAATACAATAATAATTTCTATTCATTTCCTTCAAATAGTTTTCTTGATCTTGGCTAATTCCCATCTTTCGATCAAGAGATCTTTTTTTCTAAGTAGACTTTTTCTTAAAGTAGCCAACAAGTAGGGTATGTGAAGTGGTAGGAACTAGGGCATTAATGTACTATTTTTCTTTAAAGTTTTTAAACCACAATTGAAAGTGAAAGTTTACATTAAATATTATGACTAAAATTCCTCAGATACATTTACAAAAATCTAGTCCCAATGGGTAAAGATTACAGTAATAAACTAAGCCATTCCACAAATGCATCAACAAAAGAACATACATCTATAGAAATATCAAAGGACCTCTCCATGTTACACAACTTAAGTCATAATGAGTTCAAATGAAACTATAAAAGAAAGTTCCTCAAAATAGGACACACATAAAATGAAAACACAATTACACAGCATTGAAAGTTAGCTAACTACTTTCTCAGAATGGTAACAATGTACTGTGTACTCTAAGAAACCAAACTGATCTAGGTTTAACTGATTCCGCCTTCACAAAACAGCCAAATTAATCAATCTTTACAGACTTGGACAGAACAAAAATTCAAATTCTCTATCACCGAAAAAGTCCTAAAGTATCAAATGCTTTAAAATACTGCTCAACTCTCCTTATCAAAAATGCCCCTGCAGTAGGTGTTAATCAGTCACCACAAAAAAGCTCTGCACAATGCAACCTGTGTGTGCCTGGTAGTTTACTACAGGAAGTAGAAAGTTCAGTTTACCAGGAACACCACATTTCACTTTCAAAGGTCTTGAAAACTAATCCCTCTAACAGTAACTAATTTACATTTCATCCCAAAGTGAACAAAACAGTGAAATCTCAAGGAATGGTGATTGTGAAGAACTTCACATCGCAAAACCAGGTGTTTTTTTTCTTTTGGAGTATAAAAATAATTTGCAACTCTTAATCTCATGAACAAGATCTTTATGTAAAATTCTCACAAATAAAATTAATTCTTTTATTGCTATATTTCCTCATAGCAATATATTAAAACTACGTGCCCTGAATCAGGTGATTTTTGCTCATTTTAAGAATAAAAATGGCACCTCGAAGAAGCAGAAGGGGTCCTTTTCTCAGCCCCCAAGTACACCAAGCTTACAGACAGCAAAGGTGTCTTCATCCTAAACAAAAGTTACGACTAAGGAAGACAACAGAACACAAAACAGCCTAGTAAAACCAGCTACAAATCACATGTATCAAGTAACAGGAGGCCTTGTGGAGGCTTCACACTCACAGGGATGAGCTTCATCCCAGGTCAACTGCAGACCCACCTGGGGCGCTGCTGAACCTCCACTCAGCAGTCTCATGAAAACGGAAGAAGGCATACAATTATCACTGTCATCCTGGCAATAAAGGAGAAGCAACCTCCTTGAACCCAGGAAAGTCACCCCTCCCTCCAAGCAAACACGACTAAGGACACAAAGAAACTGAAGCAGCCAGATCCAAAATAAAAATAAAATTTTTAAGGGGGAAGGGGGAGAGAAAAGAGACGACAGTTAAATTAAGTGTATTCTAGGACTACTTGGGTTCTTAGCATACTCAGGGTCTGGGACTCATAAAAATTTAAAAATTGGGAAGGGAGATGACAGCTCAATATGTGTGTGTGAGGGCAATTTGAGGTCCAGTATTTGCTGGGGAAGGAACAGTCACTGTTGTGCCCTACCTTGAGGTTATCCGGTGAGAATATGGGGTAAATTTACACCGGAGTGCTAGAGGGCCAGGTTGCCCGCTTTCCGGGGAACAATGCCAAGACCCAGACATCGGGTCAGACACCCCGCCACCCTCACCCCACGCCCTCGCCATCCCAGCTCCGACCCCAACCCGGCCCGCGCCTGGGCAGTGCCTCCGACACTAGAGCTCCCGCCCGCGCCTCACCCAGCAGCGCCCGCAGGTGCTTCAGGCGGGTCAGAACGTCCTTCTTGGGGTCGAGCACCTTCTGGGTGGACTTCTTCACATCCCCGTGGCTCCTTCGGGAGAACATCCCGCCACGGGAAGCCCGGGCCCCGCCGGAGGCACAAGGAGGCGCCTGCGCCGCGCAAGTCAACGCACAGGGTCCAGACTGGCGCGTATCGCGTGGGCCACTCACCGCCCCACTTCGTGCCGCTGCCGCTTCAGCTGTGACTCCAGGAAGGAGGGGCGGGCCGGGCACTGTGAGGGGAGGGGCAGGAAGGCGGTGTCAAGGCGGAATCGACGGCCCCGCCCCGCGGGAGGTGCCAGCCTCACCTCACGCGCAGCGCACGTGCGCCTTGGTCTACACTCCTCTAAAGAGCGCCAAGGAGCGCCAAGCCCGCGCTAAGACCGCGCCAAGTCCGCGCTAAGACCGCGCCAAGTCCGCACCAAGCGTCACAAAGAAGCTTGCCCCTACGCATTCGTTGTACTCCAAGACCCGTGATGCACCGCGATAGAGCCCTCCAATCAGACTGTCGTGACTTTGGCACGATGGGAGTCAGTGGGCCGGCTTTCTACCCCGCAAGTTCTCCTGGGAAATGTAGTTATTCAGGAAGCGAGACACTGCAACCGGCTTTCCAGGACGTGGAGATAGTAGGCTTCGAGGCCCAGGTCTGTGCCAAACGCAATTCCCTCTAGTGTAACATGAACCACAGAAACACCTCAGTAAGAGAAGTTTCACGGCTCTGAAAATTCAAACCATTTTAAGTTCTACAATAGCTTGTGGAATCACACCAAGGAGGCAGGGATCCATGGAAATCCCTTTGACCCTCCCACAATCGCAGCTCCAATTTCACATTAAAATGCGTGGCTTTGGCAAGAGGGAAGGATGTACCTAGGCTGTGGATGAAAAGCCCCTTGGTTTCTGGGACCCAACCTCTCTTGGAGTATAAGAGTCCCTCACTCAGATGGTTCTACAGATCTTGCTTCTTGCTTTGTAGTAAGTGCACGTTCTGTGTGTTGTGCAAAGCCCTATTAGCAATCCAGTAGTAGAACAGTAAATAAAACCTGAGGGACATGGCACTCAATCCCGAATGTCTTTTAAGGCCAGGCACCTGTAACTTGGGGTAAGACTGAGAAGGAAGACGGTCTGGAGATGTCTTACAAGAGATCTTACTGCATCTGGATCCTTTGATGCTCCAAATTATGGTAACATTTTAGCAAGTATCCGATTGTTTAAAAACGTGGTTTCCATCATATTGGGACCACACAACTGTCTTTTCATTTGGATGAACTGTAACTTGGAGGATGAATCAGGGATTTACACAGCTTTGCGTTGATCGCTGAGCACAGTATTTGGCCTCTGGAAGCACTCAATAAAAGTTCATTAAATAAAAGGGAATAAAAAGCCAAAGTGGTGCTACATATTTTTTTATACGTGCAAAAAAACCTCACAATTATTAGAGCCTCTAGTTTTAGAGTTGTCAAAATAGTATTGCTAGAACTGGATTATATTGATACTGAAGGACTATTATTCAGCAATGAAAAGGAATGGACTATTAATATATCCAGTAAAATGGATGAATCTCAGACCCAGAAATTAAAGCCCCACACTCAGGATGATGGCAGAGCTGTCCTACCAGTTTGGGTCCCTAGATGGCATTTCCTTCAGAGCTACAAACCCCCCAAGAGAGAAAAAAATCAAGACATTTTGAGAATCCTTGTTACAGCAACTTAGCCTATACTTGATTACACATAGTAAGTCACAATATTCATTGCCAGATTTCTTTAAAATGATATTTTTCATTACATTGATTGAACAAAAATAGGAGGTACTCACCTTGCGAAATTCATTTTTTTTTAATTATAAAGCAACCTGTCATCATAGTCAAACATTTATTGAGCATTTGCTATGTATAAGGCATGAGTCTAAATCGTGGGGATAAAAAGATACAGCCTCTTGATCTTCAAAGCATACAATGTAGTTAGTTGAGTGGCAGAATAACTACATAAATAACTAGATAAATGACAGTGTTCAATGAACATGTGACACTGTCAAAACTTGGTAGTACTGCATATGATTTCACTTATATGTGAAATCTAAAGGACAATATAAATGAACAAAAAAAGTAGAAACAGACTCATAGATACAGAGAACAGATTGATGGTTGCCGCAGGGGAAGAAGGTTGGGAGACTGGATGAAGAAGGTGAAGGGATTGAGAAGTAAATACTGGTAGTTACAAAATAGTCATAGGAAATATAGTCAATAATACTGTAATGATAATCTATGGTGCCAGATGGCAACTGGAAACATCGGGGGAACACTTTGCAAAGTACAGAATAGTCTAACCACCATGCTGTACACCTGAAACTAATATAATATTGAATGTAAACTGTAATTGAAAAAAAAAGAAAGAAAGAAAGAAAAAACTTGGTAGTACCAGAAATAGGCATTTGTGCATATAGATTCACCTCTTCTGTCCTATCAAGCCTCTAGATGAAAATGTAGAACTCCAGGTCTTCTCTAAAAATTTAAGAAACCTAAATTATTATTTTGTTGCTTTTTCCCTCCACATGTATGAAATAAAAATAAATGAAATACTTACTCTCCAAAATCATTCCTGCTGTACTGTGAACTTTGGGGCATCACTAGCTCTATAATTAATTCTTTATCACTAGAGGTTCAGGGTGTCAAGTAATTTGCAGACATTTAAGGGCTGTTGAATAAGTGTCCCACTTTCATCAATAAATAAAGATAATGAAATCAATAGTTAAAAATTTGTGATGCAAATGAAAACCACCCTGAAATACCAATTGGATTAGGAAAAAAACAACAACAAGGTTTGACAACAAACTCTGGTAGCAAAGCTATAGAAAAACAGAGCTGATAGGAGTATAAAATAGTACAACTTTTATGGAGAAGTTAGCAAAATTACATGTTATTTGCCCTTCGACACAGAAATTCTACTTGTAAGAATCTATTGTGAAGACATATTTCCACAAATATAAAACCACATGTGGAAGGTTATTCCTTCCAGCACTATTAATCGCCAATGTAGTGGGTTGAACAGATATGTCATTATCCTAATCCCCAAAACCTATGACTGTGAGTTTTGGAAAAAAACATCTTTGCAGATATAATTAAGTTAAGAATTTCGAGGTGAAATCATTGAGGATTATCTGAGTAGGCCCTAAATCTAATGAATATTCTTATAAGAGACAAAAGAGAAGACACACAGAAAAGACTATGTGAAAAGAGGTAGAGATGAGAGTCATGTAACCACAAGCTGAGTGAACTTAGCAGCCACCAGAAGCTGGGAGAAGCAAGGAAGGAATCTCCCTGGCAGCTTTCAGAGGGAGCCAAAATCTGAAAACATCTCTATTTCAGACTTCTTAACCCAGAACTATGAGAAAATAAATTTCTGTTGTTTTAAGCCACCTAGTGTGTGGTAATTTATTGCAACAGCACCCAAAATGAATACTACCAGATAGTGGAGAGAACCCAGTGTGCTTGTCTAATGGGATCTGATTGGGTATGATGTATGCGTACACATCTAAAAGTGGCTTGTTGAATCCAGTACATCTAATAAAGTAATGCTATGTGGTACTATGCAACCATAGAAAAAAAGAGAAAAATGTCCTAAGTTTCCTCATTTGACCTAATCTTACAGATACACTGTTAAGTGTAAAAGAAATGGACAGAACATAAAATACACATTTATTTACTTTTTTTTCAAAAAGAAACTTTGGAATAATAAGTCAAAAACTAACATTAATGCACCCGATGTGGGATGGAGAAAGGAGTGAAACAGGTAAGAACTGGCCAAAGGGTTTTCCCCAAGTATACATACCTCTTACAGTTTTGGCTTTTGAACCATTAAATGTTTTACATATTCAAAAATTAAAATAAAAAGATAAAACCCAATAATTGAAAATAAACAGATAAACAGAATAAACAAATGAACCCAAGCATATATCTAATTGGTAACATAACTATATAGACAAAATAATTATTTCAAGTAACTTTTAAAGATAGTATTTTGATTGTACCACCCTAGAGGTGTCAAGGTCCCATCTGGCAGGACCGCATGTTGTTGTGGAATGCTTGTCCTATATCCCCGGACAAGTGAAGAACAAATTCACACGGACTAAGGAATCTGGTGGAGAAAAAGGCATGTCGAGCCACTCTCTAAGTGAGAGAGTATTAGCTTGGCCGCTCTCCCAGTAAGAGAAAAAGGGCCAGAGGGAGAGGGGGAGAGAGAGCAAGAGAGAGCCAGGGAGAGGGTGAGAGAGTATGAGAGAGGGCCAGCTTGCGTGGCCACTCCTTCAGAGAGAGAGAGAGAGGGCCCGGACCACCTGTTTGGACAGGCTTTTTATTGACACTCTAGGTACATTACATCCAGGATGGTTCTCATTAACTATGCACAGGTACACTTTGCATGGTTACCATAACAAAAGAAAGAATGTTGCTAATTCCTTTAAGATAAAGGTTATTTGCAAATGTAAAGGGAAAAGAGGTTGAACTGGTTACACCCAAACTTGAGAGGTTTAGTATAGATTTTAGGAAGTTACTTTAACAATATGCAGTAAACATTTGTTGCCTCAATTCAAGGTGAGGGAGTTTCTAGCAAAAGCAAGTCTCAAAGCGGCCTAGGTACAATGCATGCCTGATTCCCCACGGGACACCTATTCACGGATGTTCTCTGCACGCCACGCACATCTGTCTGCATTCAGAACCAGAGCTGAGCCACAAGATCACATCACGCGTGGATAGGTTCCCTATAGAGAGGAATATATGCTAAGGGCGAAAAAGGATCTGCAAAGAAAAATTAACTGTTTCTAGGACTAAGATTTTCAGCATATGAGAAAGGAGACACACAAATATCAAAATCAAAGAAATTAAGTAAAAACCGTAAAATTGACTTTTACCTAGAAATATCTATTTGAATTCATGATTTAAAAATACATGCATGGGTCATAGTTTATTCTTTTTCATACACATATGTAGTTGTTCCTGCATATTATAAAAAAGACTTTCCCCTATTGAATTAACTGGCTACCTTGGTCAATTATGAATTAAACTTTTGTGAGTGCCTATTTCTGGACACCCTGTTCTGTTCTATTAATCTGGTTGTTTAACCTTAAACTATTATCTCTGTATCTTGACTACTAAAAGCTTTATTGTAAGTTTTCATTTCAGGTATTGTATATTTTTCTTCTTTGAGATTATTTTGCCTTTTAGGTCTTTTCCAATCCCATATAAAATTTAAAATCTATTTATT
>VMDR010031545.1:0-12002 GCA_007922815.1 Macrotus californicus | reverse complement strand
TTTCTTAAATGATAACAGATAAAGCGAAAGTGAAAAAGCATGTCTTTATTTACATTTTCATTGTCATTTCAAATGATACCTTAAGTTAATATCCTGCTGCCTTTAAAAATGTGTGCAAGACAGGATTGCTAGTATTTAAAACAATTTGTCTAACTAAGGTAATAATAGGTCAGTATTGAAAGCCTGGTGTATTAATGATATTCAAGTTATTTTACTAGGAGAAAAGACAGAGCCATCCCCATTTTCTTCTAAGTAAATCTTTATTAAAAAGTTAATGATCAAAAAAATTATTAATTGAATATTCTTTCAAGTGGGAGATAGTTGTACGTGGAATAGTTTGTATATATGTTTAGATAGAAGTCATTTAAAATACAATAAGCGTTATATCACTTTGTAAGTCTCTCTGATGTTGTTAAGGGAAAAGCTGAAAGTTTCTTCTGTATATACTAAAAGATACAAATACTATTAATTGATGTCTGATAAAATAGCTTCCTGTGGAAAAGGAGCAATCGGTATTACCGTGAATACGCTCTGCTTTTTGTGTGAGTCGTTGAAGCGAATAGCAGGTGATGGGGATCTCGTTTTGTCTCTGGTTATCATGTGTAGGATCTTAGGGCAGGATCTGTCAGAGAGTGATGCCTGCGCACCGTGCCGCACGCTCGTTCGCCGGGGACCTGGTCAGGCAGTGCGGCAGGGCCTGTGCTCCACTGGTGCACGCCTCCGCGGACGGTGACAGTGCAGCAGCGCCCTGATGGGAGGAGCAGCTGCAGCATTAAGTCTGCGTGGATGGGGCAGGAACTGCTTTGTCAGCTCCTAACGTTATCACAGGACAAAGTAACAGCTGCTTCTTGCTGGAAGCACAGTGGTGGAGGCTTTCAGGGGCAGCTCTGACCTCCCTGGGGTGCCCCCTTTCCCCTCTTTGCCTGTGGTCCTTGCCCATTCGTGGGAAGACAGGCAGGAGCCCAGTAATGTGGACTTGCTAATAAACTCTCACTCCCTTATTCACATGTTCTAAGATCTCAACCAACGAATATCAAATGGAGAAGAGAATTTGTGTTTAATACCAACCTGCATACGCGCATTTTAAGTTATTAACCCTTACAAATAACCCCCAGTCTAGGGAGGACCTGCCGACTTATTCAAGGTCATTTTAATCCCAGACAAGGAGGGCCTGGCCCTGAGCCACGTTCAGACCGTAAAACCATCCTTTCCTCTCAGAGAAGCAGATCAAATGCATAGATCCAGAAGGGCAGTTGCCGGTATACTTGACTTCCCGGTTAGGGTCGAATGAGTGAGACGGAGAAGGGAGAGCTCACTGCAGTCAGGAGTGACCGGGAGAAGCACAGGAGGGTGCACCTCGAATTGGACTGTGAACTCTGGGTGGATCGCTGCTAGACAGACACGTCAGCTTCAGCTGGAAAGAAGGCCCAGAGAGTTTTGGAAGATAAGTATTCGTAGGTGTTCGGAGACACAGGGAGATGGTGTCTGGGTCACTTAAGGGCACCCTCTCAGTGTAGTGGTGTCTCGGTACCCCGCCCAGGGGGTAGCGTGTAAGTTAGGTGCTCACTAGTGTTTGTCGAACTGAAACCTTTCTGGGAGATACGAGGGACAGAGTGGAGACGGTGTAGTCTGGCGTGTCGGAGGCAGCAGAATTAAGAGGCTTCCTCACAAGTTGTTAGCCTGGTGTGGGGTTGGGGTGGGTGGGAATGGCGAGGGAGAAAGGGTGTGGGCACACTTAGCTCTTCCTCTGATTTGGAACGATGAGTCTAAACAACGAAGAATGTTGAGGTCATGAGCAAGGTCGATGAAGGAGTCGACACCCGAAGCCCCCAGCCCACTTCACAGGACAGAGAGTTCCTGGAGCTTCCGGGGAGAAGGAAGGGTTTGCATTAGCCAGAGGCCAGGGCGAATGGGCTCAGGAAGGAAGGACCAAATGGCAGCAAGGACCAAGCTGGAACTTGAGAACTAGGTTTGGGTTATGTTTAATCCACAAGTTTTTTCCTGTTTCTCTCCTTGTCAGAAATCTGAGGTTGAGTGGAGAGCAAACAGTTCTGCCTCAGCATTTACCATTGCAGACCTAACGTGCCCCCGTCTGAGGTTCCACTCTTTTCAGTCCTGGGACCTGGCTGCGTGTGTCCCTCGGCCTTTGTGTGGGGTTGGGACAGTGGGTAGGCGCAGATGAAAACCGTTCTCCCTAAACAGTTTCAAGAATGATTAGGAGAGCTTCAGGTCACACAGCTCAAGACCCAGAGCTGGAAACGCGGTTCGGTGGGCAAAGCAAATGGGTTCTCTCTCCCACTCCAGACAGCTGTGGCCTTCTTGGCAGTCAGCTCTCCTTCCCGCCGCCTAATCAGCGTGTGCGCGGACTGACTGCATGTGCACTTTGACTGCGGTCCTGGGCACTGATGACCCTCAGCAAAGCTGCAGGCACTAGTTACCTCCTTTCCTGATCGGAATTTCGGTGTGCCTTTGAACCAGTGAGTCTTCTAGCATTCTAAGGGCTTCCCCATCATTGGAGAGACAGTCACTTCCCCTAAAGTCAGAGAACTAGATTGTGAATTAACGCTTTTGGGAGGAGGTTTTGATGTTGGTAATTTTATAGCAGCACGCAAAAAGATCAGTGTGCCTTTATTTATTTGTTTTTGTATATCCAAATCGGCATTGCCTGCATTTAAGAGGAGACTATTATAAAGGTTTACTCCAAGATACTCATGAGGTGTGTGTGCTTTTTGATAGAAAACATGGAGGTGAAGGGGGTTCTTTTTTGTTTTTTGATTGTCAGATTCCATCTATAGCTAATTAATAATGTGCAGTTACCTGATGTGCCGTTACCTGATTTTTTTGTGATAATGCTGAGAAGGTAAAGAGAATAAAAATTAACTTTGAGTTTATGTCAGCCGAAAGGAAGGTGATTGGCTGAATTACTGAGCAGCACAGTTGGAAAATGACATGGGAGTTTCTTTCTTTTTGTTTAAAGAACCAGGAAGCACTTTGGACTGATGACATTGCATTGAGCCAGATTTATGAGCTTGAAGCACAGAACTATTGTTTTTCTTCAGAGTCTTGACCAGACAATATGATCTCATAGAACAATGAAAGTAACTTAGTTTAGGATTTTTCTTCTGTTTTCAAATTCATTTTTCTTAATATTTTCTCCTATTACTAAAATTATTTGACTTGGGTAACTCGCTGTACTTCAGTTTTCTTTTCTAAACATGAGGTTATTCATCTACCTGTGTAACAGGGTCGTCGTGAGAACTGAATGAGGTCACATCTGTGGAGTGATGACAAGGACTAGGACAGTGTCTGACAGACAGACGATGGACGTTAGCTCCTGCTTTCAGTTAAACCGCATGGCTTCGACCGCCTGAGTCGGTGCTCTTCAAAGTACTTAGAACAACCTGGCGCATCGTTAAGCCTATTATTATTGCTACTTCCAGAATTATCACTGTTTTTTTGTTTTTTTTCAGGACAAATTTTTTAACAGTGCAAAAAAGTAAATTGTTGACATCATTACTAATTGGGGAAGTAAAGATAGGTGAGGTGACATCTCTAGACATGAGGGGAGAGGAAGAAGGCGGACTGGTGGGAGGTGGGCAAGAGAGCAGGTACTCCAGAGGCAGACAGTGTAACGAACACAGGCAGGGAGAGAGGGCAGAGAAGACAGCAACGTTCCAGAAAGTTCTTCCTTCTCGCAGAGTAAAATCCTGGCTGGGGGACTTCCTCTGGGGCTATTATCTCCCCCCATTTCATAGCATTTGTTACCCTACACTGTGCTTGGTTAATTGTCCCTCTTCCCCTTCAGGCAGGAAACGTGTATCTTGTTCATCATTGGGATCGTAGAAGGCACTCAGTAAATATTTAAAGTTCAAAAATAGAGCTTTGCATTACTAACTTGTACTTCTCTGTGGTTTTTTTCCCTAATGTTTTCCATAAATATGTCTTGAATGTGAAATACATATGTGTGTGCGTATGTATAAAATGCCTCGACTGTATGAAGCATATTTGCCATTGCTGCATATAACATTTTTGTTTCTAAATGTTTAGATCTTTTTTTAACTTGGAAGTCTCAGGACTCATTTAAATCAAATATCTGTGCTAGTTAACATAACAGCGCCCACCAGCTCTAGGAGAACACAGCCTTGTTTGCCACACTTTATAGCGCGTGTTACTCCTCTGTCCCCTTCTCTTGAGAGTCTGTTCTTCTTGTGTGTGAGGCTGCACACTCGGCGCTGCCGCGACGGCTGTGCTGCCGTGCGTTCTTAGTGCTTCTCGGGACATTTGGGTTAGGAAGTGGGGTAATTAGTATGTAAACACTGTGTAGCAGAACTGCTCTAATTAGTGCCTTTGGCCTGGGTTCAGTGATAAACAAAGTGAGGTGCACATCAGCATTTGTCCTGGCAGTTTATAAAAACGCTGTAGGGCCCACGGGTTTAGCACACAGAAGGGACGTTGGAGAGTGTAGCAGTGGAAACCGAGAGCATAGCCTCCACGCGAGAAATCAGCTGCCTAACTTTGAAGGCTTTCATTAGCCTTAATTATTCAGAAATCCTAGGCTTAGCCATCAAAGTGTATCCCTAACAAATGTTCGCATCTCTGGTGGGACACTGCCTCTTTACTGTGGACCTACACCGGTTTCTCTGTGCTCCTACAGTGTGCTGTTGGAAGCGGAGCATTGATTCAGACCCTCCAAATGAGGTAGGTTGAAACGCCAGGTTCAGAGGCAAATCTTTCCACCCACTCACGGGGCCATCAGCACATTTTCGTAGGTTCAGGTTTTCTCTGTTTCCTAAGTCCCTTACTCCTGGAAAGCACTGCTTCCTATTTTTCAAGTATAAATGCTCAGAAGATTTTTCCCGTTACCATAACGTGGTCCCGTCAGGCCCCGTCACTCACGCCGCCATCCACTTCGGGACGGACCATGTTTCTAGAAGCTAAGAGCAGAGCTTTCTGCCGGACAGATCAGTTTTTATAGACACTCTGAGTGGAAAACTGGCACCTGGGGATGTGGTCTAGGCCACAGCTCTTAGGAACCGTGTGAACTCAGAGTGTTGGTCGGCAGAACCCTAGTCGTGATTAATCGCCTTATATGAAGGCACTGGGCTGAAAACAGAAAGTATATATGTAAAAAAGGTAGAAAACGTAATAGACCAATAATTGTCAAAGAAATGGAAATGATAATCCAATCTCTCCCTAAATTCTGCACAAACACCTGAGTAAACAGGCACACCTCCCTGAGCTGAGTAGGCTTTTCAAGATGCTCCACCAGGTTTCCAGGAGGTGTGGCTGCCATCTCATGCAGACACCCATCCGAAACTGCTGCCACCCTGCGCAAAACATAAAAGGTGGATTGGGGGGGGGGGGTAGTGCTGCCTGGCTGATTTCGCATGAGTTGTGCGACTTTAATTCCAAAGGAATAGTGTAAGAAAAGAAACTTATAGACCCATGTCACTCACAGTGACAGGTGCAAGAGTTTTAAATGAAATATTAGCTACCTAAATCCAGCAGGAGGTTTTTAAAAAGTACAGACTCATGGATCCAGAGAACAGACTGACAGCTATCAAAGGGGGAGGTGGAGGCTGAGTGGAAGGGTGAAGGGGATTGAGCAAAGGAAAAAGGCCAATGGAAACAGACAACAGAGGAAAGGGGGTGGGGGAGATGAAGGCAGAAGGGGACACATGGCGATGGAGGGGACTTGACTTGGGGTGGTGAGCATACAACACCATATACAAATGATGCACTTTGATTGTACACCCGAAAACTGTAATTTTAGTAACCAGTGCCACCCCAATATATTCCATTAAAAATAAGTAAAAATAAATAAAAAATTAAAAATATAGTATTTATCTCTTGAAGTTAAGGATCTGTTTAACATTTTAAAAAGTCAATGAAATCTACTATATTAATGGTGAAAACACATACATAATGAACATAAAATGATACAGTTATCTAAAAGGATGCTTAAAAAGTACTTCATAAAAACTTAATTCCAATTTATGACTAAAAGTGTAGAATAAACTACAGATGGGAGGAAACCATAAACCTGATAAAGGTTAAATACCAAACCTATGGCAAACATCAAAACTAAAACTGTAAACAAGCTTTAGACAAAGATAAACAGGTGTCTTCGAGACATGTATTTTAAGACAAACATACCTGTTAATCCTGATACTCTTGCTACAGATCTGGCTAATCCAAAAGAAAAAAAATGAAGTAAAATAAAGATGGACAGAGAGAGAGAAAAATACCACAGACCACACAGCCCTTATTGAGAGATCATATGATGCACATGTGCACACTGTTAGGACTAACAAAAAAGCAAGTTACATACTTTGAAGTATCAATAGTCTTGTTCTTCCGCATTCGCAGGAACTACTAATTCAGAAACTACAAAACTATAATGCATTTAGGCATTAACCCCCAAATACATAACTTTGTAGAACAGATTGTAAAATGTCAATCGAGGACATTAGTGAAGATTCGAATCACCGAAGAGCTCTGACATGTTCGCTCGGTGGTGGAGAGGCACATAACAAGATAAGGATGTCCATCCTTGCCGCATATAAATCCAACTAAAGTTATAACACTTTTTTGAGGAACTCAGAAAAGATCCACCAGTAGCTAAGTCTGTTTTTAAATATGCTCAGAAGAGCAGTGAATTTTTGGACCAGACTTGAGCCTATGTTGACATAAGCAGGCAACCGAGGGCAGCGCTCACAGGCAGACCCACCGTGGGGAAGGAGGCGCGTTGCTCGGTGGGTTCTCGGAAAGGCTGGTTACCTGATGAAGATGTGGCTGGGCCCTGCCTCACACCATGTGCTGTATGAACGCCAACGAGAACGGAGACCTGGGATGACTGACAGGTACAACTGGGGGGGTGATGGAAGAAAATGTCAGTGAGTATCTTCACAGCCTCGGCATGTGGAAGAACTTAGACCCTGCCCCAGGAGCGCAAACTTAGCGATGAATTGACGGCTTTACTGTGGCAAAACTAAGGATTTCTGTTGAGCGAATTACAGGGTAAATGAAATTGTAACAGTGATGAAGGGAGGAAGATGATCTGCAACTCCAGGGCTGCAAAGAGATGAGTCTGGACTACACGACAGTGCTCGCGAGTTCGAGAATAAGAAGGAAGAATAGGAAAAGCAAAGATTATCACTAGGCAGTTCATGGAGGGACATTCCTAAGTGGCCAATTGTATCAGGAGAGATGTTCAACGTTCTCAGTAGAGAAATGCCAATTAAAACAGCACGTCACTCACACCCGTCTATTTAGGAAGAAGTTCCTGAAAAGTCAGTTGATAAATCAAAGTGTAGGTGAAGACAGGGGTCTTGGGGACACTCAGGCCCTGCTGGTGGGGGCCCAGACCGACGCGGCCAGCTTGGAATGCAGTCGCACAGCCCGCAGCAAAGCACGCGTGTGACCTGTCCCCTAGGAGCCCATTTCTGTGCTTGTTCCAGTGAAACAGCGCGGGCTGTAACCGGCTGTAATTCCAGGGTGTTTGCTGCAGAATTGTTCCAGGCATTGTCGAGTTGGGGACAACTTAAGTGTGTGTCACTAGGGGAGTGGTTACGTAAAACATGATGCATGCACTCTCTAGAACACTCTGTAGCTGTCAGAAGCAGTAAAATAAAAGGTACCCGGCAGCGCCCACCAGCCAAAGACGCCCCCCACACCCCGCAGTGGGACATGCTGGGGTTATTCCTCACTGCTGGGAGGGGGAGAACTGTGGGGCACCTCAGCGAGCGGGTGCTTGGAGGGCTGAGGTCTGAGCTTGTGAGCTCTCAGATGGTCTGAGAGCGAGCTTGGGGTGGGACTTTGCCCTGGCCAGCAGTCCAGCTGTCAGGGAGCCAAGGTCATTTCGTGATACCTGGAAGGAGGGGAGAGTAGGGGGGTGCGGCTGTTTTTGTAGCTTGGACAGTGTTCCCGTTCCGTGTTCAAACGTGCTGATCTTGCGATGGTCTTTCTCTGTCAAGACCTGTCGTCCTCATAGAGTAGCCATGTCTGATGGGGGTGTCTGTTAAAATGTGTGTGCAGCAGGACACCCGGGGCGTGTCAGGCGGCGGAAAGGCCTTGCCGGATGTCGCCAGCAGCCTTGCCGGTGCTGCGCTCTTTCCCTGCCCTGCGGCCACACGAAGAATGGACACGGGTAGTTGGAAAAGGCCAACGGCAGGTACTTGTAGGTGAATCAGACACTGAAATAAACAGCAGTGTGTGGTGTTAGTCAATGGTGAACACACATCCAAGGCCCTGGGGCAAGTGCAGGGTTTTCATCTTCAGTGAGGACGGAGGGAAGCAGACGTTGGCGCAGGCAGGGGGCCAAAGGCCACACTGCAAGGGGAGCCTCGTGGGGGCCCCTGAGCCCCTGTGCTAGAGGCTGAAGATCAGGACAGCTGGGTTCTCCACTGAGGTCCAGAACCGGCGTTACATCAGCCGGTAGGGCAGGAGTGGGCGCTGGGCCCTGCCCGTGCAGTGGGGCAGGAGGACCGCCTCCCGCAGCTTTCCCTGAGTCGCTTTCCTTTCCCCGCAGGAATGAGCTACTGTAACGATGGCGTGCTGCCACTTGTTGAAATAAAACATGCCCACCAGTGTAAAATGAGAGCATTAATATTTCATGTGGGAACTTGATTTAACTTTAAACATACCCAAAAGCTTTGGAAATTTTTTAGAAATGCACCTCAAGTTGGCTTCAGAGAAAGTTTATTGCATCTTAGGTAAAAGGTTTCTTCATTAACCTTCAAATGAGTGTCTGTAATCATGTTATAGTGTCGTCATTTACTCTTCAACTGTGGAAAAGAGCTTGTGTTCTTAAGGAGCAAAGAGACCTCCCACCCCTCCTGGTCTCTCACTGGTGCTTCTTGAAAAGCAAACGTCCTAGTATCTGGAGAGAATTCTGGCCCAGGTCTGCGGTAGATATCTGTGGGTGGTGTTAAGAGCATAGCCTTTGATTCTTAGGGGGGAGAGAGACTTGATTTTGACTTTGGCGCTTTTCTGCACAGCTCTCGAGAGACCGCACAGGTGTCTGTGTCCCGGGATCCTCCTGGTGCGTGGCCTCCCCTTCCCGCGCTCTCACCACAGGGGGGCGTGGCTTCCCAGGCGTGCTGTCCAGGTCAGCCCAGACACCTGTGGGAGTCACCCCGCCTCCCTGTCCTGTCTTACTGTCAGTTCTTAGTCTCCGTTGGCTGTGTCCTGGTGTTATTTTTGAAACATTCTTTCGCTTAATTTATGTCGTTTAGTTGTCAGATAAGGGAAAATGTGCGAGTGTCATAGGGTAGCTCTCATGTCACCAAATCCTGTTTAATCATCTTTGTAATTACTTGAATGTTCATTAACATTATAGGAGGAAATACAGAACTTTTTCTGTAAGCATTCAGAACCCTGAAATTAGTTTATAAGGATACTTACTCTTTATTACACTACCTCTATAAATCCATGGCAGATCCCCAGGTTTCTTCCATATCTACCAATAAATATAGTGAATTTTGACTTAGGAGACAAACCTGCCTTCATTCGCATCCCTGAACACGCACCCAGTTGGTGAACCGCTCTGGGGCTCCCCGTTAGACATAGCGCGTGAAGCCTGGGTGTTGTAGCGGGCCTCTGCTTTCGTGGCGGAAGCCCGGGTGCTTTCTGTGGAATTTATTCGTCTGCACTCCAGGGTTTCATTTCCCCAAATTTCTGTGTGTTTCATCTCTAAAAATACTTAGCAAATTCCACACTTGTTCTGTGCAGATAGGTGAAGATGGAAGTGTGTTCTCAAAACTAGGCTGTATGTAAATGGTCCAAGGTCACACTTCCCTGACAAATAGCACTGAGGACTGTCGCCGCCTGCATCCTTTACACCCACAGTGTGGTTGCCACACGGTGTTTGCGGTGAAGACCCCGAGGTCATAAGGCACAGGAAGGGGTCAGCAAGAATGAATACCTTTTGAGGAACCTGGTCAAGCAGTGTCGCTGAGCGGACTGGACCGTGGCAGTTTCTCCCGCACGCGCCAGCAGCCTGGAGAAGCAGGGTGGGAGTGGACGGGTGGCCTCCTCACCTGAATAACTAACGTGGTTTTCCTCAGGCTCTTCACGTCGCTAACTGACACACACTTGAAGCAGGACTTTGTTGGTGTCTCCGTATCAGGAATGGGACTTGACACAATTTTCCGTACGTGTACCCACACATCATAAATGTCACACTCCTGCAGCTGCTGTGAGAACCAGTGCTTACAGCATGGGCCAGGCTGTTAAAATCGTTAACCGCAGGAGTGTCCCTTCCAGGGGAAATTTATCAGAAAGGATAGAAGGTGTTTTGAGCGTGTGATGCCAAAGGAAAGGGAAAACTCGCAAAGAATTTAGTAGTACAGCCGTTGACTTAGCTGTTTTCCAGGGACATTTGGAGCTAAAGTGACTGTTTAGAGATCGCTCTACCACTGGTGGCAGGAGGCAGGTTTCATGTTCATGGAGGGTCAGAGGTGGGGCAGGCCTTTGGCTTTGAAAGTGACCACGGTCGGCACCGCAGTGGGAAGTCGTCTGGCGTCACTGCCGACATCTAAGACCCGGAGTGTGTAGTGGGCATGGGCCGGAGTTGGACTTGTTGGAGGAGCAGACTACGTAGGCAAGGTGAAGGCTTGCTTCTGGCGTTCTTACGAGCATTCTCTCTCCTAGCTTTTACACATTATAGGCAAGCAGTAAATGCCATGATTCTGTGGTCCCGAGAAGTTACTGAGAATACAAGTGTCTCGAACCTGAAATCCATTTACCTTAACACATGTCAGTGTTTTGAAGGAGAAAAGAATATTGTGTCTAATTCCCCCTTTATAAAGAACTTTAACTGCATGTTAAGATCGTGCTCTTACATGATATACCAGGGCTGGGGGCCGGGGGGGTGGTACTCTTTCTGTTCTTAGGTCTCAGTGTCTCCACAGGGTCAGCAAACCTGTTCTGTAGAGACCCAGAGCCCAAATTTGAGGCTCTGCCACCCGCTTGCCCACTTTTTCCTTCTCCTCTCCTCTGATTTTTACAGGCTTCCTAAAACGTAGTAGCCGTTCTGGATCTGAGTGGCCTACGAAACAGACGGGGCCCACTGGTGCTCTTGTGTGAGCCCTGCGTTCCAGGCCCAGCTCTGCCCAAACACACTTGTGGTTTGGGGCGCTCGGTATCATTGGCCTTGGCCTCTCTGGCCCTTTTAAGGCGATAACCTGAGAGTCTCTGACCGCGTGAGGACCTGTGAAACACCAGTGCATTTGCTTTTGTTTTGTCGTTTTAGGTGCCAGTTTAGTTGCTGCGCAAAATGATGTGCTTGTGCTTCAGCTAAGTTCTATGAACGCCAAGATGAGTGCCACCTAGGGCCAAGCCACCTGTCACTGTGCTGTGTCAGAAAGTCTGAACTTGAGTCCTCGGTTTGCCGCCTCTCAGACTCTGTGGTCTCGAGCAGGCCACCAAACCTGTTTCAATTTCCTCTTCATCAGATTGAGGAAATGAGACCGACTCTGCCTGCCTCATAAAATTGCTTATTTTCTAGTTGAAATGTAGATACTGAAAATCCTTTGTAAACTATAAAACAAAATCATTAGGAATCGTTCTTTTAAACTACATGCTTTTATAACTGTGAATTTTCCTTTAAAAACTTTATTATAGGAAAATAATAATTTTTATTTAAAACCACTAGCTTAAGTAGCAACCAACAAGGCCAGTAATACTTCTTAGTATAACATCTGGGAAATGGTGGATACTCAATGGCCTGTTAATTAAGGGAGATTTTCCAGCTAGAACCTAGACCTAGATTTTGGTGACACTAAAGGTATCAGTTGCTCTCTAGAATGTAGACAGTCCGGTTCTTAACGTAGTTCCTGGCACATAGTAGCCTCTCAAGTATTTGCTGACTTCTCTGGGACCGTAGTTGATGTGCCTGGGCATCGGGTGTCCTGTCTACCTTGCAGAGCGTCAGAGCAAGCCGTCTTTTCTTAAACGCGGAGGTTTCACAGTTCGGTATGCCTACACTTCTAAGGTAAAAA
>VMDR010031544.1:0-12006 GCA_007922815.1 Macrotus californicus | reverse complement strand
TTGCCTGTAGTGCTCTTTCTTTCTTTCTTTTTAGATCCCTATATTATTTTCTTTCACTCTAAAGGACTTCTTTTAACATTTTTTACATCAGATTTAGTGCCAAATTCCCAAATTTTTGTTTTTCTGAGGAATTTTTTATTTTACCTTCACTTTTGAAGAATAATTTTGCAGGGCACAGACTTCTAGGTTAGTGAGGTGTTGTTTTCTTTCTCAAGACTTTAAATATTTTTCTCACCTCCTTTCTTGCTTGCATGATTTCTGAGAAGTCATATGTAATTCATCCCTTTTTTCATCAACAGGCAAGATGTTTTTTCCTCTGGATTTTTCAGGTTTTTTTTTTTTTAATTTTTGATTTTATTTAATTTGAAAATATATGCCTATGTAGAGGTTTTTGTTTTTATTTTACTTTATTTTTCATTTATCTTGCTTGATGTTCTCTGAGCTTTCTGGTCTGTGGTTTGGTGTCTGACATTAATTTGGGAGAAATTCTCACTCATTATTGTTTCAAATATTTCTCCTGTTTCTTTCCTATTTCGGTCTTCATTTCTGTGCATGTTACACCTTTTGCAACTGTCCCACAGTCTGAATATTCTGTTCCTTTTCAGTCTGTATTCTCTTTGCCTTTCAGTTTGAGAGTTTTCTATTGGCATATGCTCTAGATCAGAGATTCTGTAGTCATGGGCAGTCTAATAAGCTTATTAAAATGTCAAAATCATTTTTCATTTCTGTTATCTGTTTTTTATGTTAATGCTTTTTATCTCTAGCTTTTAGGTTTTTCTTGGGATTTGTAGCTTTTTCTTTACATTGCCCATCTGTCTACTTTATTCACTAGAGTCCTTAGCATATTAATCATAGTTGTTTTAAATTTCTATTATAATAATTTCAGCATCCCTGCCATGTCTGGTTCTGATGATTGCTCTGTCTTTTCAAATTGTGTTTTTTTCCTTTAGTATTCCATGTAATTTTTTCTTGAAAGCTGCGCATGGTCTACTGGGTAAAAGGAACTGCTATGAATAGGCCTTTAGTAATGTGGTGATGTGTGAGGGGATGAGAAGAATTCTATACACCTTTGATCAGGAACGTAGTCTTGTAGTGAGCCTATGCTTCTGGACTGTGAACTTCTCTAGTATTTCTCAGGGTTGGCTTGTTTTCTCTCCACTTAGGTGGGACAGAATGGATAGAGGAATTGGGGTTGAGTATTTTTCTTCCCCACGTCAGCTACGTTCTGAAAATACCTCTGCTGTTTGGGCTCTGGTTAACTAGTTTCCCCAGAGTACAGTTTGTTACGAAAAGTGTGTGCTGGGATATTTCGGAGTGGTTCCTTTTCTTCTTCTGCCTGAAGCATGAGGGGATTTTTCGCCAATATTTTTTGTTAGAATCCGATTGAACTCCTAGAGGTAAATCTCACGTAATTGTGGGCTGTGATTGGATCCCCATGGAGGAGTTCTTAACTCTGGATTGTCCGCACTGAGCCTCCAGCAGTTCATGCTTGTACAACTCAGCTGTGACTCCCTGTGTTCACTTGCCCTGCGTCCTGCCCTCTCTTACATACCCAAGAAGAGCTGTTAATTTTTCAGCCTGGTCAACTCTTCACTTGCTGTTAGGATGAGAGCTGACTTCTAAATCCCTTACAAAGGGAACGGGAAACTGCTAAGTTACAGCTGATTTTAAAATAAGAGAGATTTGCATATTTTAACTGTCAGAGATCAAGTTGAAAGAAACAGATCGAATAGTGTAATTTCCCTGACAAAAGTGAGATGGATAAGCAGCAGAGCATAGGTTGAGGAATTGTCTGTAGGTAAGAAGAAAGATAATGCTTGTTATGCACAAGAAGAAAAAGCAGTGCTGATGTAGGCAGGTTTGTGGACTTAGAAGTGGAAATTTGAAATTGTTTTTGTCCAGTGGCTCCAGTTTTCTTGTGAAGAGATGATCTGCTGAGTGAAGAAACAGCAGGGAGAGATTGGAGGAAAGGGCTGGAAGTTTGATATGATCATCAGGGAGAAGTGGAAAATAACCTGGCGGGAGGAGTGAAATCCACCTGAGATCAGTGCTTATGGATTTATAATGATGTCATCTACCCTGCTGTGTGATGTTTGCTCCTTGAAGGCAGGTGCTAGGAAAGCAGATTGTTGGGTTCTGCCGGGATCAAATTATCGGCAGAAGGAAGTGATGGGGGGGGAAAGTGGCTTAAGCAGTTTGGGGTCTGGCAAGAATATAATTGCAATGATGAAAATTTAATGATGTGCCATGGGAGAGGCTGCTAGTTTGAGAGAAAGTAAAGAAGTCTGAGAAGGCAATTTTCAAATGATGTCCAAGAATGGCTGTAGTGAAAGTAATTTAATAAGCAAGGAGAAGAGATTGTGATTGGGGTCTGAGATTCTTGACTTAGTGATCTAGCAATAGAACAGATTTACTGATGGTAATCATAAGGCTGATTTATGTGAGAATGTCTTCAACAGAAAGTTCTTAGTTTGTAAACACTTAACATTCTGCAAAAGGAGAGTTTGACCTTTGCATCATAATAGCGCCAATAATATCTGAATCTGGGTTCATGACTTGCCATACCACGGATTGTGAGTTAGGCTGAGTTATCTCCCCCTTGTTGCACTTGGTGCTAACCCTGGTATGCCTTTGTCTAGGCTTGTTGTGGTGTGCGAGTATCCCTCCCATGCCAACATTTCTCTCCTCCTCTCTACTCCTTAAATAGTGCTTAATGCTGCCAACCTCACCGCATCCCACTGTGCTCTATCACTTCCTGATATATTAGTGTGGTTTATACCTGAACATGGGAGAGACCATGACTTACTCACCTTCTCTTTGTTATTAACACCAGTAATGTCTATTTCTAAGACTGACTCTATAATTCAAAACTGGAAACTCAAAAGTGATGGTGGGCAGCTGGAGTGAGGTATCAATGAGAATCTCCCTACTTTACATCTGCAGAGTTCCTTTACCATTTAATATGTCTTTGTTCTTCAGTACTTAATGTGTCCTTTTGCCCTGATTGTCTTTCAGTTTTTGTCTTTTGCTTTCAGCAGTCTCAAAATGATATGTCTACTTTATTTTTTATTTGTATTTATCCTATTCAATGGTTTTTAAGCTTCTTGGATTTGTAGGCTGCTGCCCATCATCAACTTAGAAAAATTCCAACTATTTCTCTCTTCAAATATTTCTTCTGTTCAGTTTTTTTTCTCTTCTGCTGACTTTCTAATTATATGTACGTATATTGAATTGGTTCATATTGTCCCTCTTAGATGATCTACTTTTTAAAAATGTCACTCCTCTTTGTCTATTTCCATGTTTTTCATTTCTTACGTTTCAATATGATTCAGTCTTATGCTTTTCCTCTCTCCTCTGAAATTATTATGTGATCACACAGGCTGTCCACCTTTACCACTAGAGCTGAAGCATATTTTCTGTAGTTATGCATTTTCTGTCGGATAGTTCTAACATCTCTGCCATATCACAGTCTGGTTCTGTAGATTGCTTTGTCTTTTGACGTGTTTTTCTTCTTCTTTGTGCATCTCAAATATTTTTTCATTTTAAACCTAGCATCTTTGTAGGACAAAAGAGATAGGAAAATAGTTTTTATGCTCAAAAATTAGCACACACTTTCTTTTGTTAAGCCTTTAGGTTGAGACGATTAGGTCATGAGTTGAACTGGATTTCTTGTTTTCCATAGTTATTCCAGGGCACTACAGGCTTCAGATTCCTGTAGCATTACCTTGTCAAGTCAGAGCTGATTTATCAGAGGGTGTTTCTTGATGTCTTCCCTTTGAGCCTTCACCTCAGAGGCTTTGCTCCATGCTCTTGATAATCCCTTAGCATTAAACTGCTTTTACTTGTTATTCAATGCTTGTTAGCCTGTTGCTAGGGGTCTTGGGAGGGTTTCCTCTGTTATTCTTATCCAGACTCAGAAAGGCACCCTTCCCCGGGTGTTAGGAGTGGAGTGTTTTCAGTGATCCTGCCTCACCAAAGGTCTGGGCCTAGGAGGTATTCCTGCCCTCTCTCCAGGGGTAAAATATGTTTTTCTTTTCTCTTCTTCCAACTCCAGGTGGATCTTCACCCGTGCTCTGGGGTACCAAGTTTGTCGTGTCCCCACGGGGCGAGGCTTGTGTTCCACAGAAAGATAGGAGAGAAGGGTCTGGGTGACGCCTTATGACTTTCCACAGTGGCTGCTGTTTACCAGGCTTGAACCATAAGGGAGGCTTTCTCATGACTCTCTTGCTGCTTCCAGTATTTCTAGTAAGCAACAATGAGTTTCATGGAAGCAAGGGGGCGCAAATTCTCCTTGTGTCTGGAGTTCCCAGGAATTCTGTATTCTCATTGTATCCTGCACTAGGCCTTAAGGAATTCATTAAAATTTTCAACCAAATTGTTCTTGCTAGCTCCATGACATCCACTGGCATCTCTCCTTGGATAATGCTTGTCTTTTCTTAGATTTCAAGTTTCCCCGAAATCTCAGCTGTTTGATTGATTTAGGAAAGCCTGAAAATTTAAAGGTTGTTTGGATGCTCTTTTTTGATTACTATAGAGTGGGAAGGGTGTTTTTTCCACCTTTCTACATCCTAAGTGGAAATCTGAAGTTTGATGTTTTAGTAGAGTTTTGGAACAATTTTATGCTATATACCTTTTTAAAAACTACAGATATGCATACTCTTTTGATTAGTTTTCCCAATATGGTATAATAGAGAATATTTTTCAGATGGCAAAGTTGTCCTGGATAAAAACCCTCCTGTAAAGTGGACCCTCAAAGCACATCTGCTCTACTGGAGTGAGGCTGCCAAGAAAATGCCTCTTCCGACCACGGCTTTGCCTCTCTCTCTCTCAGTCATATAAACTCTCCTCTGTTCTGTTTCATTTCTTAGTTAATTTATTGTTTGTGGTACCAGCCACATGTTTCTCAATTTGGACAATTTTTATGAGGTATTTCACAAAAAAATAATATGCGCTTTTGCTGAATCCCAGCACAATATTCTTGCGCATGAGCTGAGCTGTGAGCAGTGAAACCCAGATTGCAGCTGAAGTTTGATTCTCCCTTGACAAGTAACTTAACGTCTCTGGGTTTCTGTAGCCTCCTGTAACTGGTTTCCCTTATTTGTCACTGGCTGCTCCTCAGTGTCCTTTGCTGATTCATTCTCATCTCACCAATCTCTTAAATTGAAGTGTCCCAAGACTGAGTCCTTGGATCTCTTCTCTCCCCTCTCACTCCCTTGGTGATCTCATCTAGTCTAATCACTTTAAATATCATCTAAACACTAGCGGTTGAAAATTTCTCTCACCCAGCCCTGACCACACCCTTCAACTTTAGACCTTTTTATTCAAGTTCCTTCTGGGTATCTCTGTTTGATTTTCTAATGGGTTTTAAGAGCAGAATCAGATACCAAGAAACAGCACTAGTATCTGCCCCATCAGCCGACATAGTGACTCATTGCTTGTCTATCTCTTCTCACTACAATGTAAGCGTGAAGAAAACATGGCTTTTTGTTTGTTTTGTTCACAGTCATATTGTCAGCTTATAGAAGAGCGCTTGGTGTACTCTAAATGCTTAATAAATGTCTGTGAAATGAATGAGTGAATGAATAACTGAGCTTCTACAGTAACTTGAAAAAATTCCACCATCCCTACAGTTGTCAATAGATGCAAAACATTCCTCCACGTATAAAGTATTGTCATACTATTACTTAATACTGTTGTTATGGTTATCATATAACTCTAATCAGAAGATGTCTGTGAAATGGAAACATTTTTTAAATTATCAAAATAATGGAAGATGTAAGCAGATACTTGTTCAATTTAAAGTTTTGTGAAGAACAGAAATACATAGATCAACTATCTAATTTGTTTCCCAATAAGTTCTAACTGTAATGGAAATCTCCCAATATTATTTACAGAGGGTAGGGGAGAGGTCATACAGTGAACATGTTGTAAAGGGAAACTAAATCATTACAGTCATTAATGACAAAATGTGTCTTCATTTAAAAAAAAAAAAAGTGTATTCATCTTCAAGGAAGGGGAACCTCTAGGGCCAGTCCTGGGCCCTGCCCCACTCAGGAAATGCAGTAGTGACACTCATCTGACAGTGTGGTGGTGAACTTGTGTCAGGAAGAAGACCTGTTTCTTTCTTGGGCAGAAGGTGTTTTCCTGGACAGGCAGCAAGCACTCTGATCTAGAAATATGTAGAAGAGATTGTCAGCATCCAAACCACCATTTCTCTCTACCTGATGACACCTGTGTTAATTGCTGTCTATGGTTATAAAGAGATTTTGCTAAGTTTAAGAGAAAGACATGTCCTGGTTTCCTGCCTAGTCCCTTGCTAGCCAAGCTGTATGGTCTGTAAAAATAAAACCAAAGTTAAAGAATGAATGACAAACACATTTTACTTTTGTCCCAGGATTGGTGGAAACATGCCATTTCTAATAAAAATAAAAGGTACCTGTAGGCACTTCCATGTGTGCTTTTGTGTTTTGTGGATTTATATGCTGATTTTTCTGGCACTATAATTGGGGTGGAGAATTATGGACGAAAAGGGTTCACCATCCCTTGAGTACTAATGCAGATCAGGTTGTGTTCAGATTATCCAGTGCAAATTATCTACTAAGACTCTACATATAAAGACCCATGGAACTGTTTGCACCTTCTTTCGCCTCATACCATATATTCTGGAAGGAGTGGCTAACATCTACTGTAAAATACCTGTAATTGCTTATCATAGTCAGTTTATTGCCATTTCATTTATTTCATTGCATAATTCATATGTAAGTTACAACAATGAAAGAAAGAGGAAAGGAATAAGAAATAAAGAGAGGCTCCCAGGAAATGAACGTTCTAAAAAAAAGTGTAATAAGGGAAGCTAGGGAGAGCATGTAAATGAAAAAAATTCTTAAATTCATTATAAGTGATTCCATGACTAATGGTTAGCCAGTGAAATTCTATTCAAATGGTAATTCCAAGATTTCATGATTCCCAGCACTCTTCAGCCTTTTTATAGTTTTGCCAAAAAATCAGAGTTGTTGCTTTTTGGCCTGAAGTTAATGCTTCCTGTTTGTATTGCTGATTCCAAGTTTGGGTTTATTATGCTCCATTAGAAAATAACAGTAAGTCTTTCAAACACCACTGAATTATTTCTAAAAGGCAAACATTGCATGTATATCTCTAAATGCTACATTTGAGAGGAAAATATTCTGGTAAAAGCCAGAAATGCAGTGACTAGGACTGCTGTATCTGGGCCTTTGTTAGATAAACTAGTGTTTAGGAGGGTTTAAGATTCTCAGTTCATCCTAAAAGCTAATCCCACAATCTGGCTTCGATGTATTTGTCCAGTGTCATTATGAGAGAGAGCTGACAAAATTACTTTCGAGTCTCTTGCAACTGTGAGATTCCAAGTGACTATGAACACAGTCCTTTCATTTCAACCAAAGTAGCCTATGTCTTTTTGTAGCTAGGTGCAGGGTGTGTAATTCAACAGGACTTTCTGCTTCTACCATTTTCCACCTGAAATGCTCTTCCAAGTCCTGCTTTTTGCTTGATTTTTACTTTCAAAGCTCAGCTGAAGTTCCAACTTCCCCATGAATCTTTCCCTGGAGAGTAACTCTAATACCTCTGAATTCAATAAATGACAAACATTACTTTGTATAACAATAGTCTTTCCAAGTGTCTGGTAATTTTCTCAAAGGCAAAAATAGTATTACTTCCTCTGAGACATTCTCCTAAGTTTCATCCTCCTTGCCTAAGAAAACTCCTTTTCTTCCTTTGCAAACGTACCATCTGGATATAGCCTTTATCATGTGTTCGAGTTAAAACTTAACCATCAGTGTCCCTCATTCCAGAGGGACAAGGGTTGGAAGTGTCTTACTCATTTTTGCAGAGGTACTATTTTACCTGAACCTGTAACATTATTTTGTAATCATCTATTTTCATTCCCTCTATGAGAATAGCCTTAACTGACCATTATGCAGTAGCACTCAGAAGTCACCTACAGTTTTGGTGATAGAGGTGGAAGGGGAAAGAGGTAACATGACAAAGCAGGATTGTGTAATTATTAGCCTGAAAATCTTAAGGGTGATTGGAGAGGTGATGAATTTGATTATTATAATAAAAAATGGTGCACATACAAGAATCAACCAACTGAAATAATAGACTTCTGGTCAAGATGGCAGCATATGTAAATACAACTCACCTCCTTTCATGACCACAACAAAATTACAACTAGTTTATAGAACAAGCATCACTCAGAACCATCAGAAATTCAGTTTAATGGGTCTCTGACAACTATGGAATTAAAGAAACCACACCCATCCAGACTGGTAGGAGGGACGGAGACACGGAACAGGCTGGTCACACATCCATGTGTGGTGGATAAAAATTCAGGAGGTATATCTCAGGAATGAGGAGTCTCAGCCCCACCCCAGGACCCTCAGCCCAAGGTTCCAGTGCCAGGAGGATAAGTCCCCATAACTTCTGGTTGTAAAAACCAGGAGGGGTTGAATCGATGGAAGAAACTTCTAGAGTCCCAAGTACTTCCTCTTGAAGAACCCACACAGACTTACTCAGACTTACTCCTTCTGAGTTCCAGCACCAGAGGAGCAGCTTGAAAGGCACCCGTGACATAGAAGGAGGAACTGAAATGTATGGCATCAAGGTGAGAGCTGGGAGACAACTTTTTCCAGGACAGAATGGCAGGCAGAGGCCATTGTCCTTTTTCTGAACACTTCCCACACAGAGCCACAGAGCTGGCGGGCTGGTGCCGTTTCTCAGACTCCATCAACCTGGCTAACATTGTTTGGCCCACCTTGGAGATCCCCTGAGCCTCTATCCTACCCAACTTACAGCTGTTAACAGTGGCTTTGCCATGTGAATGACTGGTCTTGGATCAAGCTTCACAACTTCCTAAATCCTTTCAAACAAGCCACAGCTGCTCACAGTGAGCCACCAGCCCTGTACCACTTGTTAAGTGGTCCCAGGCCCAGCACTAATGGCAGCTAGCCTAGATTCACAGCTTGGCTTCACCTAAAATCTCCAAGCTCAACACAAGTAGCACCCATCTCAGATTGCTCTATAGCTTAGGCAGGGTTGCCCCAGGGCAAAACACAGGTCGGGGCTGACATTGGCCTATACCATCCAGGAAACCACAGGACCTGCATACCCAGTGGACAGCTACAGACCACTTCGGAGCCCCACCACCCTACTCCTGCACAGCTGATCTTCCATGGAGGGCAGAGGTTGGTGGTCTATGGTCATAATCAATCCTTGCAGCTGACTAGCCTGCCAACAGCAACCAATGCTCAACTATGAGAGAAGGGTGTCCTTGGCACACATGAAGGACACATCTCAAGTACCAAGCTTGTGTGATAGGAGAGGCCATGCTACTGGACCCTACAGGACACCTAGTACATTAGGCTATGCTATCAAGACAGGGAGTCATAGCAGTTCTACTGAATACATAGAAATAAACACAGGGAGGCTGCCAAAATGAGGAGATAAGGAAACATGGCCCAAATGAAAGAACAGATCAGAACTCCAGAAAAAGAACTAAGCAAAATGGAGATAAGCAATCTATCAGATGCAGAGTTCAAAGCACTGGTTATAATGATGCTCAGGGAACTTAGTGAGGACCTCAGCAGAATAAAAAAGATCCAGACAGAAATGAACAGTTTATAGGAAAACAACAGTAAAATGAATAAGCCAAGAATCAAATCAGTGATTCGGAACATAAAGAAGCAAAAAACAATCAATCAGAACAAGAAAAAGTGACCCAGGGACAAAGACAATGGGGAGGGGGAGGATTGAATGTGGGAGGTGGGAGGTGGTTAGAGCAGAGTAGAGCAATGAAGGAAAACTGGGGACAACTATAAGTGAGTAACAATAAAAATTTTTTTAAAAAGAAGAAAAAAAAAAGAATCCAAAAAAGTAAAATCATATCCATCAACAATTGAATCTAAAAAACGAACTAAGCAAAGAAGAACAGAGACAGAATCATAGATACAGAGTGTTTTAATGGTTGCCAGATGGGAGGGGGTGTAGGGGAATCTGGTGAAGAGGTGAGGGGATTAAGAAGTACAAACAGGTAGTTACAGTATAGCCATGGGTACATAAAGTACAGTATAGGAAATGGGGTAGCCAAAGAACTTATATGTATGACCTGTGATCATGAACAATGTGAAATGTTTGCCTGAGGGGGTAGGGGGTGCTGGTTAGAAGAGGGTAAAGGGGAAAATTTGGGACAACTGTAATAGTATAATCACTACAATATAATTTTAAAAATGAGTAAGATCGATGATCTTTTCAGGCTAAGTTATGGGTATTATCAGGGTCAGAAGACCCATGGCCCCATCCCCCAGAAGGAAATGAGGCCATCATCCTACATGGGGTTTGGGAGAACTATATTTGAAGAATGAAGAAAAAAATCAAAGATGATATCAAAAGGATGCAGGATGAGATTTCAGAAGTTAAATATGAAAACAGAGAAGAAAAAAAGGAGCAAGTAAGTAGTTCAGGGGAACTAAGGGGGATTTTACAAAAATCAAAGTGTGATAGGCAGTAAGAAAGAAATGAGCATAGCAAGGACAATAGGCCAGCTACAGAAGGTCAGCAGAGCTGATAGCCCTGGGTGCCTAGCAATGGGCAAAACTGGGAAAACAAGGATCTTGCCCCCAGGATAACCTTTCCTCCCCTAGCATATCTCAGGTCATGTGGTTCAGACTCACTTCTGACCTTTTATATCACTGGTCTTGAGGTTTGGAAGCCTCCTGGTGACCTTTTCTCCCCTGCCATGTTGCTAGCATGCAGGTTAGACCCTCTTAGAGGGGAAACAAAGAAGGGGGCAGAGAATAGCCCTTAACATTAATCCCCCAGGACAATGAGGTTCTGACCCAATCAAATACACCTAGGCCTCAGTAGAAACCATGATCCTAAAAGGACACACTTGGAAATCTGGTAAATTTTCTATTGGGATCTTCCCCCTGAGACCTCTAGATAAATACACTCAAGAGGGAGGACCCAGTGCAGCTCTCTCTAGGGAGCACACTGATGCCTTTCCCCACCACTTTCCCCCAAGCAAGTTTTGCTTCTCTCTGTCTCTCTCTTTCTCACACACACACACACACACACACACACACACACACGACAGGACCCATGGTGTGCACCTCCCCTCCCTTGCTTCCGGAGTTGGGGAGGGGGCCCTGCTAGCCATTTCACTAAAAGGAGCCCCTACTTTGTAAATACTTTGTGTCCATTAATTTGTAAAATATTTATTGAATGTTCTCTTTGTGCGAAGGTCAGTGTTTTTGTATAGCTTATGATTACACAGATGCTACATCTATACTTATAGAATGAATATTTAGTTGAAATGAAAGGATTTTTAAAAATTCAAAGTATACCCAAATTGAAAAGGACCCACAAATAAGGTCACATTAATAACAACTAATTGCTGAGTTACACAGCTTAGAAACTGCTTTTCATAAACTATTTCATTTAATCCTACCAGCAACTCTGAGAAAATAGCCATGTATGATTAATTCTATTTTATAGGGGAAAATGTGACATTCCGACATTGAGTTAATTATTATATAACTTGGAATTGAACACAGGGTTTCTGGTTCCAAGCCTGTGTCTTCCCACTGTGCAGTCCTTCCTTCCTAAAGCACCTCTTCTTAGAAGACCAGGCGAAGAATCTCAAGACATGGAAACATGAGCACCCCCATAGCCAAAATCTCACAATCTCACAAAGAGTACAATGAGTTTCTACAATTGCCATATGGATTCAATATGACAGCTCTCAAATGCGATGAAAAACTAGGCTCAAACTAGTTATACAAACTTTATAGGATCAAGTCCTCATCTCTAAAATGAAAGCCAAATGTTGAAATAAATTCAGTTATAAAGCTATTAAAATGATAAACTCTGCTACTCACTGAGGTGATATGGGGTCAGTTTATCTACTGTCAAAGAAAGAACCCTATGAATCAATGAAAAAATAGTGCGGTGATTAAAAGTGAAGATACAGAG
>VMDR010031543.1:0-12007 GCA_007922815.1 Macrotus californicus | reverse complement strand
CATTGAATCTATAAATCACTTTGGGTAGTATGGCCATTTTGATGATGTTAATTCTTCCTATCCATGAGCATGGTACATGCTTCCATTTGTTTGTGTCTTCCTTAATTTCTCTCTTTAGTGTTGTATAGTTTTCTGAGTACAGGTCTTTTATCTCCTTGGTTAGGTTTATTCCTAGGTACTTTATTTTTCTTGTTGCTATATCAAATGGGATTTTTTTCCTGATTTCTGCTTCTGATGTTTCATTGTTAGTATACAAAAATGACTTTGATTTCTGAATATTGACTTTGTATCCCACTGTATTGCCAAATTCATTTATTAGGTTAAGTAGTTTTTTGGTGGAGTCTATAGGGTTTTCTATGTACACTATCATGTCATTTGCAAACAATGACAGTTTTACTTTCTATTTTCCAATTTGGATGCCTTTTACACAATGGAATTCTACTCAGCAGAGAGAAGGAAGGAGCTCCTACCCTTTGCAACAGCATGGATGGAACTGGAGAGCATTATGCTAAGTGAAATAAGGTGGTGAGGGAGAAATACCACATGATCTCACCTTTAACTGGAACATAATCAACAAAAGAAAACAGCAAACAAAATACAACCAGAGACATTGAAATTAAGAACAATTAACAATGGCCAGAGGGGAAGGGGGAGGGAGAAGTGTGGGGAAGGGTTTCCAGGAAACATTATGGGGGACACATGGACATAACCAAGGGGGAGGGTGGGCGCAGGGGAGGGAGGTGGGATTGGCTGGGGTGGAAGGGGGAGTGGAAATGCAGACAACTGTAAATGAACACCAATAAAGTAATTAAAAAAATAAATAAAATAAAAAATTGCAGCATGCCAGTTGAAAATCACTGGACTGTATGCGCTTACATTGATATTTGTTGGTCTGAGCTATTAAATATGGCATAACAGACAGGAATTAGCAGACACCTTGTCTCTTTAGAGTGAACCTCACACTCACAGAGGCTAGTATAATCCGGGGTCAGTGAGGCAGGACCTATATCCCTCGCAAGGTCTTCAAAGACGGTGGTCTGTAGTGTGCTCCATGGACTGAAAAAGAAGTGGATTTTGAAGTTACGTGTCTTGGCTAGCGTATATATCTTACTTTCCAAGAAATTACAACCTAAGCATTCTATACTGATGTGAAAGAGGGAGATGTCTGACACCTAGCACTGTGCCCTGAACAGGTACTGGTCAGCTGGTGACACAGAACAGGGCGATCATAATGGAAGGAGGTATATTATAAAGAAAAGTTTCTGGCATCTGTATGTGGTTCTTATGTACCTCAAAAGTAATGCCTAAGGCACTTCTTCAAGATATTTTTAACCTAAAAGGTAGGGCTTATTAAGCAAGTTTAAATCTTTTATCTGTTCAGGCTCTATTCAGACTCTTTGCCTTTACTACAGATCCTGGAGCATCCTAATTGGGAAGGAAGGACAGTTGTTTATTTTGGAAGTGTCGGGGGTCATAATAGAGCCATGCCAAATTTAAACTCAAGCTCGCAGTGGCTCTCCAAAGTCAACATAACTCCTCATTTTGTGAAAGTTAACGTCCTTGCTTCATTCTAAAGGGGTAAAAGGAAGCTAACATTTATTGAACATGAGATAAATGCCAGAAATATTTACTTGTTACCGTATTTCTTCCTCAAAAAAATTCCATGAGGCGAGCTGTTGTCCTCATTTTAAAAATTTTTTTAATATCCTTACCGGAGAACATTTTTTAATTTCACCTGGACCAGGGGTCATATGTGCCAGGACCAAAGATTAAACCCACAGTCTAGGTCTGTGCCGTGCCTGGGAATCGAAGCTGCAACCCTTTGGTTATAGGACAGCACTCCAACCACTGAACACACTGCCCAGGGCTGCTGTCCATATGTTATGTAGCAGTTACTTGAGGCATAGGGATCTAAATCATAGGCTCAAGTTCATGTGTTCCTAGTGCTAATGCATGGAGGAAACTGGATGTGAAGCCAGGAAAACCTGAATTTAGTATTCTTTATTTTGCGTAACTTTGTGATAAAATCTTATTTTGTATAGCCATCGTGAAGAGGATTGTTGGTCATCCTTTCATTACAAGGCATAGCATAGATGATGATTTATTTTATAATGTGGTTAAAGGTATTTATATGATGACCAGTTACTTTTATATACTGGATATGATAGGAAATTCTAGTTCATTCAAATCACTAGTGTGCTTTTTAGACCATTAAAGTAACTTAAACTGTGAACCATTATTTTTGTAAGATAAATAATCAGTTTTAATGATCTGCTACTAGGTGATGTTTAGGATTGCAGATTCAAACATTTTGCTGTACTGCTAATGTAATGCATGGTTAGATGCACGTGAAGATGCCCGCAAGTTTACATATATGTAGTTTAGTATTTCCTAATTGTAATCTGATAATGACCAGTTCTTTATGTTCAGTAGTTAATGGGATGCCTTGAAAATAGCCCGTGAGTTATGAACAAATGATTAATAGACATATTGATGTGTGGATTTTTCCTGTTGTGCCAGTTATGACAGCTATAATTTGATTATACACCTATACCATGGACAGTATTTCCAAGCCACATGACTATCGATATTATCTAACTAGATAGTCTTGATTGAATTTCCTAAAACTATGACGATCTTCCATAGACATTAGAGGTATAATTCAAAAGGAGTGTGTGGGAAGTATTGTGTTCTCAGATATTTGGTTAATAAAGAACAGGATGTCTTCTTTATAGCTGCTGCTTTGAAGTTCACTCTGTACTTTCTCCTTCCATTGTGGGATTGCCCTTGAATGTCTGATTGTGAGAGAACTTGGGAAACAAGTAAAGAATGTTTGAGCCATCGAGGCCAAATCCCCCCTTTGACTTCGTCCTAGTTCCCTCCCAGGTAAGTTTGTTTGGTGGAGATCAGCCTTTGGAATTCGTAGCATAATTGACAGTGGCTAGTCAAATGAAAGCCACATTTATGTTTAGCTCAATAATATTCCTAAAATGGTCTGGTTATATAAACAGTGGACTTGAAAAAGAATGAAAGAATCCTTTTGAACAATTTTTTTTCAGAGTAAGTTATAAAAACAAGTTTTAAAAGGACACGATTTGCATGACTGAAAAACATGCATTTGGCAGAATATCCAAAGCTTGATTTTAGTTACAATGGCATCATGTTTATTACGCCACATCTAATGTTAAAAACATGCATTTTGAACAGAAAGTTGATATATTGTTCTTAATCACTACAACTTTATTTTTAATTCAATTAAAAAATGAACAAGGCTCTCTGTAGTTTGGTTTGAGAGAACAAAATAGCTTGGAATTTTAAAAGCTTTCTTCTCTCTCCGTTCTGGGAAGGAAAGATTGATTTCCAAAATCTAAATTCCTCTAACAATTAACAATATATAATGGCACACTTTATTCTTTTTTTCTATACTGTGCTATAGGAAGATACTAAATTTTATATTCAGTATACTGAAATGAATAATAACTATGTATCTACAAAGACAATTGAGTTAAATTTGAAATTACACAAACATATCTGGATTCTGGGGTTTATTCGTTCTGAATAGATTTGAGAAAGTAGAACGTAATTAACATTCCCTTGGATTTACTTAATGTAGGGCCTTTCCTTTCAATTTTATTCAGAAGCAGTTCCCATTTCTTTAATACAGCTACTTGCTAAATCCAAGATGCTCTACATGAGAAAGGCCATCCTGACATCTTTCCATGAGTTAGTAGCAGTCAGATGACCAGATATTGGTGGCCCTAGAATGTTTGGCTGTTCACAACACTACTGTCAAAAAGTTACCCTTTTTTTTTTATATTGCTTGTTTATAATATGTCTTCAGCCCTACTAACTTCAATCTCAGAAATGGGGTGGCCAAACTTTTGGTGTCTCTGCACCACACTGGAAGAAGAAGGGTTGTCTTGGGCCACACATTAAATACATTGTGACATATAATCACAAAAATATCTTGTTTTAGGTAAAGTTACGATTTTGCGTTGGGCCACGTTCATAGTCATCCTGGGCTGTACGCAGGCCACGGGCCACAGGTTGGATAGCCCTCATTAACAGGATAATCATTTTTCTTCTTCTTTTTTTTTTTGGCAGTCCCCTGGAAGTCCCTGAGAATATAAAAGTTAAGGCACCAGGCAAATAGTCTCATCATATTTGTCGTTAACTTGTTCCTTGTATACCCAGGAGCTTAGTGAGAGACATGGTTGAAGCCTTCCTCCATAATAGCCTCCTTCTCAAACTAACCCTTATAAAACATACATATTTTTCCACTTCTCAAGTGGAGTCTGTGTTGATTGTGATGTAGATCTGGATAACGTCTAAAAGACTACAGGGTAAATCGGGATGCTTATAAAGTAGTAACAATAGTGATATCACTAACATTTATTGAATACATTCTATATGCTGGGCATGAAAAATTTACTCTTGATCCTTACAGTAGCCTTATAAAGCAGATACTGCTATTATCTAAAATTTAGTAATGAAGAAATAGTGCCTTTAAAATAATATAATTTGCTCACAGTTACTCAAACGATAAGAACTGGGACTTCAAACCCTGACAATTAGAACCAGTCTTTGCTTTAAGTTCTTTCCAGTGCTGGTGTCAGGCATCAAATTGGAATCTACAGGAGTTGGATTCCATCTTTTTTTCATTTGTTAAGAAATATTCAACTTATCGTGTATGAGATAATTAAGTTTCCTGCCTTCAAAAAAGTAGATCATGGTAAAGTTAAAATTTCATAAAAATGATGAAACAACAGATAAATAAGCAAACAAAAAGGAATCACTGAATCTTAATAAGTACTATAAACAAAATAAACTGAGCAGTCTGATATTCTCTAAGGTAGTCAGAGAGGTCTTCTTTGAGGATGACGTTTAAGTTGATATTTGAGTGATCAGAAGGAGCCAGGCATCCAAAGGACCAGGGAAAATGGTAAAGGTGGAGGAAACAAGAAGTGCAGAGCCACTGTGATGGAAATGAGTTTTGCGTATTCCAGGAACTGTCAGAATGTTAGTATGAATTGCACATAGTGAATAGGAGAAGAGTCACACCAAATAAACTGAGAAAACCAGACAGAGGCCAGATTTTACTGGGCCATAAAACTAGATTGTCAGATAAAATACAGGATGTTCAGTTAAATTTGAATTTCAGATAAATACTTAATACTGTTTTTTTTTTAAATGACTTTATTGTTGTTCAATTACAGTTTGAATCCCCCCCCCCCACCACTCTACCCCCACCCCAGCTACTGTTTTTGTATATCTCAAATATTGTACAGGACATACTTATGCTAAGTAAATTCATTGTTTATCTGAAATTTAAATTTAACTAGATAGCTTATATTATTATTTGCTAAATTTGACAGCCCTATTTATAATTCATGATACTGGGTAATTTTAACGTAAGTGATACGGAAACCTACTATTTTAAGAAAGAATTTTAAGAAAGAGGATGACTATCTTATTTGCATTTTTAAAATATCTTTTTGGTGGCTTGAGGAGAATAGACTAGAAGGTAATAAAAAATGTGAAGGGGTCACTTAGGGGCTATGGCAGTAACCAAGGGGAAAGATGATAGTTTAGACTAGTGTGATATTGTTAGCTTGGGGTTCAAAGTTTATTTTGGTGTCAGATCAAATTTTGCTGAAAAATTAGGTGCTGGGTTGAAGAAAGGAAAGAACTAAGCATAATCCTCATATTTCTATGGAGTGTGATGTTACTTATTAAAATTCAAATTACCAGGTTGGACAGGAGAGATGAGAAGGAGGATTATGCTTTCGTGAGGCATCTAATGAGACATTCAAGTAAAGATGTCAGTCAGAGACGGCTCAGTCAATGAATAAAAGTACCAAAAAGCACTTTTGCCTTAATGAGATAAATAGAAAGGATGGCAAATAGAAGTGAGTGACTTTCTTATGTCATGATTTACAAAGGGTGCTAAGAATACAGGAATGATTAAAACAAGATACCTTTGGAGAAGAGCTCATGGGTGGAGGGAGAAATATGCACATAAGGACAGTATAACTCATTAATTGCTATAAAAGAAGTATCTGCCAGGCACTCTGTGGGTGTGGGAGCAGAGAAGGAATGAATTTTGCTTCGTAAAGCCTTATAGTTGGATTGGGTCTTTAGGGAAAGTAAGGATTTGTTCACAAAATAGTGTGGAGAAAGAATGTGGTAGGGAAGAAAACGCAAGCAAGAAACGAATGAAGAGGCATGACCTCTAGGAGTAACACAGAGAACACTGGAGTAACAGGAACTTAGTGGTGCTGGAGAAAGGACCCAGGGCTGAAAAGGCAGGTGGGGACTCCCTTGGATGAAGTGTGGTGGGGCTGTATGTAAGCCAATTGGTCTACTCACTCTGAATTTTAAATTTTGCTCAGATTAACTTTATATGATGGTCCTGACTAGTGTGGCTCAGTGGATTGGGCACCACCATGTAAACCAAAAGCTCGCCAGTTCAATTCCCGGTCAGGGCTCACACCTGGGTTGTGGACTGGGTCCCTACTTGAAGGCAATCCATCGATGTTTCTTTTGCACATCCAAGTTTGTCTACCTCTCTTTCCTTCTCCTTTCCACTCTCTCTAAAAATACATAATAAAATCTGAAAAAAAGAAACTCTTAAAAAAAATGTACCAATTTTCTAAAGAAAAAAACTATATGCTGATAAAAATTTACTGTTAGAGTAATAATGTATATCTAAATACATTCTAGTTCTTATCTGATAAAATTTTCATTTTTATTTTCAATTTTTATTAATTTAGTATGGGTTTTCTTTCTGTTTCTAAGTGTGATGCGATGTCAGCTTGTTTCACAGTTGACACTATGGGGAAATATGGGAAAAGAGTAACTAGAAAGTGTGGTGGAAGATGCAGCATTTACTAATTTGTGATGCTATATAACTAATTATTAGTTATTCTATATAGTTTCCCCAAACTTCTCTTGGAACTAAGGTGTGTTTGTGAGGGTAGAATACTGTTTCTACCTTTGGAAATTGGGCTGACCTTCCTGTAGGATTTTTTCCTTACAAAAATACTCTGAGTCACAAATTCTAAGTGGGTGCCAATGTAGTTTTAACACTAACACTGCAGGAATGCTGTGAATGTGTCAAAGTTTTGAATTTTCTTATAGGCAGCATTTGGTTTCAATTTATAAGATCACAAAAGATTTGTGAGATGAAATTAAATCACTTGTACATTTTGGGTGATCTTTAATAATTATTAGGTATTATTTATTAAAATGCTACTAATACATTGGCTCTCTAAAATTAAACATTGAACTTCTAACAAATTAAATATCAATAATTAATCTAATATTAATTGAAATAGATTAAAATGGGAAAAATATGTTCCAGGATCTTTTTTTATTAAATTGATAAAATACAATTTTAATGACTTTCCATTATATTTTTTCCATTACCATCGACTCCCCTTGTATTCCCCCCACCTGCCGGAAACACCACACTGTTGTCCATGTCCATGAGTCTTTTTTGCTTTTTGCCTAATCACTCTACCCACTAACTGCCCCCTCACCTCAGCTGTCATCCTGCTTTCTGTCTATGAATCTGTCTCTATTTTGCTTGTTCAGTTTGCTCATTTGATTCCACATATGAGTGAAATTGTATGGTATTTGTCTTTCTCTGACTGGCTTATTTTATTTAGTATAATGTTCTCCAGGTCCATCCATGCTGTCACAAAGGGTAAAACTTTCTTATTTTTTAAGCAGAGTAGTGTTCCATTGTGTAAATGTCCCATAGGGGTTTTATCCACTCATCTACTGATGGACACTTGGGCTGCTTCCATGTCTTGGCCATGGTAAATAATGCTACAGTGAATATAGAGGTGCTTATGTTCTTTTGAATTAGTATTTTAGAAATATTTTGGATATATTTCCAAAAATGGGATGGCTGAGTCAAAAGGCAAATCTATTTTGAATTTTTGAGGTATCTCTATATTGCTTTCCACAGTGGCTGCACCAGTCTGCATTCCCACCAATAGTACAAAAGGATTCCCTTTTCTCCACATCCTCACCAGTACTTGTTGTTTGTTGATGAAAGCCATTCTGAAAAATGTGAGATGGTATCACATTGTGGTATTTATTTGCATTTCTCTAATGATTAGTGATGTTGAGCATCTTTTCATATGTCTATGGGACATCTGTATGTCCTCTTTGGAGAAGTGTCTATTCAGGACCCTTTCCCATTTTTTAACGGGGTTGTTTGTTTTTTTGGTGTTGAGTTCTGTAAAGTCTTTTTAAATGTTAGATATTAACACTTTATCATATATATCAGCGAATATATTCTCCCATCCTGTGGGTTGTCTTTCTATTTTGTTGATGATTTCCTTTGTTGTGCAAAAACATTTTAATTTGATGTAGTCCCATTCGTTTTTGTTTTTGTTTTGTTTTTCTTTTGTTTTCCTTGCCTGGGGAGATATATCTGATAAAATATTGCTCTGAGCAATGTCCAAGATTTTCCTGCCTATGTTTTCTTCGAGGGTTTTTCCGATTTGGGGTCTAACATTTAAGTCTTTAATCCATTTTGAATTTATTCTTGTGTGTGGTGTAAGAAGGTGGTCTTGTTTTGTTTTTCTGCACATATAGGTCCAGTTTTCCCAACACCATTTATTGAATAAACTATCTTTAGCTCAATTGTGTGTGCTTGCTTCCTCTGTTGAATATTGACTATAAAGATGGGGGGTTATTTTTATGCCAGCACCATGCTATTTAATTACTATTACCTTATGGTATAGTTTGATATTAGGTAGCATGATTTCTCCAACTCTGTTCTTTCTCAGTATCTCTGTTGCTATGTGGGGCCTTTTGTGATTCAATATAAGTTTTTGAAATATTTGCTCTAGCAAATATTTGTGTGAAATATGTCATTGGATTCTTGATAAGAATTTCATTAAATCTGTAGATTGCTTTGGGTAGTACGGACATTTTAATGAGGTTAATTCTTCCTATTTATGAACATGGTATGTACTTCCACTTCTTCAATTTCTTTCTTCAGTGTCTTATAATTTTCCAAGTATAGATCTTTTACATCCTTGGTTACATTTATTCCTAGATATTTTATTCTTTTTGAAGCAATTGGAAATGGGATTGCTTTTTAAAATTTCCCCTTCTGTTAGTTTGTTATTGGCATATAAAAATGCAACTTATTTCTGGATATTAATTTTGTATCCTGCTACTTTGCTAAATTCATTTATCAGTCTTAGTAGTTTCTTGGTGGAATCTTTAGGACTCTATATGTACAGTGTCATGTCATCTGCAAGTAATGACAGTTTACTTCTTCCTTTCTAATTTGGATGCCTTTATTTCTTCTTATCTGATTGCTGTGGTTAGGACTTCCAGCACTAAGTTGAATAGGAGGTGAAAGTGGACATCCCTATCTTGTTCCCCATCTTAAGGGAAATGCTTGTAATTTTTGCCCATTGAGTATGATGCTCACAGTGGGTTTTCATATATGGCCTTTATTATGTTTAGGTATCTTTCTCTTTTTCTACTTTGCTGAGAGTTTTTTTTTTTATCATAAATGGATACTAGATTTTATGAAATGCTTTTTCTGCATCTATGGTCATGTGGTTTTTATCCTTCATTTTGTTTATGTGGTGAATCACATTTATTGATTTGTGAATGTTGTACCAACCTTGCATTCTTGGAATAAATCCCACTTGATCATGGTGTGTGATCTTTTTGATGCTTTGCTCTATTTGGTTTGCTAATATTTTGTTGAAGACTTTAGCTTCTATGTTCATCAGGGATATTGGCCTGTAACTTTCTTTTTTTGTAAAATTTTTATCTGGTTTTGGAAGTAGGATAATGCTAGTCTTATAAAATGAGCCTGGAAGCCCTGCCTCTTGAATTTTTTGAAAGAGCTTGAGAAGGAGAGCTATTAATTCTTCTGGGTAAAATTCACCTGTGAAGCCATCTGGTCCAGGACTTCTGTTTGTTGGGAGATTTTTTATTACTGCTTCAATTTCACTAGGTATAATCTGTCTATACAGATTCTCTGATTCTTCCTGATTTAGTTTTAGAAGATTATACATTTCTAAGAATTTATCCATTTTATCCAAGTTGTCCAGTTTGTTGTAACATAGTTGTTCATAATATTTTTCTTACAAACTCTGTATTTCTTTGGTGTCAGTTGTTATTTCTCCTCTTTCATTTCTGATTTTATTTTTTGGGTCCTCTCTTTTTTCCCCTTGATGTGTCTCATTAAAGGTTTGTTAATCTTATTTATCTTTCCAAAGAACCAGCTCTTATATCCATTGATGTTTTGTATCAATTTTATAGACTTCTATTCCATTTCTTTCTGCTCTAATCTTTATAATTTTCTTCCTTCTACTCACTTTGGGCTTTGTTTGTTCTTTATAAAGTTCCTTTGTTTGTTGTTCTTTTTCAAGTGTAAAGTTAGTTTGTTTATGAGCTTTTTCTTGTTTATTGAGATAGGCCTGTAATGCTATTAATATCCCTTTTAGGATTGCTTTCCCTGTGTCCCACAGATTTTGGATTGTGTTTTCATTTTTTTCTAGGTATGTTTTGATTTCTTCCTTTATCTTCATTGTTGACCCATTCAGTGTTTAATAGCACATTATTTAGCTTCTATGTCTTTGCCTGTTTTCAGTATTCTTTTTGTAATTGATTTTAATCTCATAGCATTATGGTCAGAGAAGATGCTTGATGTGATTTCAGTCTTCTTTAACTTGTTGAGACTTGTTTTGTCTCCCAACATGTGGTCTATCCTAGAAAACGTTCCATGTGCACTTGAAAAGAATGTATATTTTGATGCTTTGGGTGAAATTCTCTGAACATACCAATTAAATCCATTTAATCTAGTGTCATTTAAGGTCACTGTCTCCTTGTTGATTTTCTGTCTGGAAGATCTATCCACTGAAGACATCCACTGAAGTCAATGGGGTGTTAAAGTCCCCAGCTATGACTGTATTTCTGTGGATATATCCCTTTATATTCATCAATATTTGCTTCACATATTTAAGTGCTCCTATGTTGGGTGTGTAAATGTTTATTAGAGTTATATCCTCTTGCTGGATTGTTCCCTTTATCAATATTTAGTGGCTTTCTTTGTCTCATATGATAGCCTTTGTTTTAAAGTCTGTTTTGTTGGATGTAAGTACTGTTACTCCAGCTTCTTTTTTCCTTTCCATTTGCATGAAATGTATTTTTCCATCCCTTTACTTTAATCTGTGTGTATCTTTCAATCTGAGATATGTCCCTTGGGGACAGCATATATATGGGTCTTGTTTTCTTATCCATTTCTTTTGGTTGGAGCATTTAAACTATTTACATTTAAGGTGATTATTCATAGACAGATATTTAATGCCATTTTATTGTTAGACTATTTTCCTCTATTTTTTTTCTTCCTCTTCTTCTTCTTAAAGCAAGCCCTTTAACATTTGTTACAGTACTGGTTTGGTGTTAACAAACTCCTTTAGCCTTTTCTTGCTGGGAAACTCCTTATTTCTCTGATTTTAGATGATAGCCTTGCTGGGTAAAGTAGCCTTGATTGTAGGTCCTTGCTTTTCATCACCTTGAATATTTCATGCCACTCCCTTCTGGCCTGAAATATTTCTGTTGAGAAATCAGATGACAGGCTGATTGTTGCTCTCTTGTTTGTAATTGCCTGCTTTTCTCTTGCTGCTTTTAGGATTCTCTCCTCGCCTTGCCATTTTCACTATGGTGTGCCTTGGTGTTTGTTTCTTTGGGTCCTAATTGTTTGGGACTCTCTTGGCTTCCTGGACTTGTGTTTCTTTTTCCTTCATCAGATTAGGGAAGTTTTCAGTTATTATTTCTTCAAATAAGTTCTTGATCCCTTGCTCACTCTCTTCTCTTTCTGGTATTCCCATGATGCAGATGTTGTTACTCTTCATGTTGTCCCAAAGGTTTCTTAAGCTCTCCTAATTTTTTAAAATTATTTTTTCTTTTTGCTGCTCTGCTTGGGTGTTTTTGTTGTTGTTGTTGTTGCTGTTTTTTTTTT
>VMDR010031542.1:0-12012 GCA_007922815.1 Macrotus californicus | reverse complement strand
CCCCCACTCCCCTGCTGATAACCCTCCATGTGATCTCCATTTCTGTGATTCTGTTTCTGTTCCAGTTGTTTGCTTAGTTTGTTTTATCCTTTTAATAAGGGGTAGGAATTGTTAGAAAAATGTCTATTATGTATTATTGGGTAATAAGGCTGATCCTAAGCAGAGTAATGTTCTAGGATATTCCCAAAGAAGCAATAAGAATGGATTGGAAGAATGGACTTGCTTTTTCTGAAGGAGCATCCCAGAAATACTTGGGGTAAGAAATTTGAGGAAAACCTAGGCTTGTTTAGGTCTAGCTAGTTAGACAGATTTGAATTGCCAGGTCCACTTATATATGGATTTTTTTCAATAAATACTATAAGTATATTTTCTCTTCCTTATGATTTTCTTAGTAACACCTTTTCTCTAGCTTACTTCTGTGAGAGTACAGCATATAATGCATATAACATACAAACAATGTGTTAATTGGTTATGTTATTGGTAAGGCTTTCAGTTAACAGTAAGCTATTGGTAGTTAAGTTTGGGGGGGCTATAAAAGTTATACACAGATTTTCAACTGCATACAACTTGTTTTCCCTCTTGCACACACTTCATTCACATATGCTAAATCTTACTGAACATATCACACTGTCAGGGTGGATGGCTAGGGGCAAGTTAGGGTTGTCAGGATAATCCTAACTTCTGGCCTTGCTCTGCGCTAGTAGACAAACAACCAAGAGCAAGATTGGAGAGAAGGAGGTAAGGGGTGAGGGGTGGGGGCAGCACAATGTGTGGCAGGCAGCAGCAGTTCCAGTCAATTGACACTTTATTTTTATAGTCAGTGGTGCACAGGTGTTACTGTCCACTTCCTGAGTGTATTGGGGGATCTTACCAAACTGGAATACTCATGGCCCAGAGGAGCAGGTCTCCTTATTTCTGCCTGGGATAGTAAGGAAGCACCTCATCCCGAGAAGACTGCTGGTGCATGTGCTGTGGGATCCCCACTTTGCTCCTGTAACATAAAAGACCAAATTGTGCATGGGCCAGGCTGGGGGGTGTTGATGTCCCCAACCACTGTGCTGTTCAAGAGTCAAGTGTATTGTGCATATTCTCAACCTGGTAAAGCCAGGAACATTGAATTATACTACTTATTATGGCCCTTCATTTAAGGTGGGCTAATTTAAAGATTGCATATTCCCTTGTTGCTGCTGAAAGACTGAGGACTACTTTATTTGGGATCAATGCTGACAAATTAACCATCCAAGAAGATGAGGATTAGATAGGAGAGAAGATGAGACTCGATTTTCTGAAAAACAGTAAATGTACAAACAGGCACAGAATAGAAGCTTCCCCTCCCTCTCCCAACAGTGTGTATAGCAGTAGAAAGATACAAAAGATCAATCTTACTCTTCTATTGAATTACTATTAAATATAAAGTTAAACTAAGTTAACCAAAATATTATATATAAAAACCAGAAACAACTTTATGTTCTCATTTTTTATCTGCAGTCAATACAAAATTAAATAATTTGGAATTAAGATTATACCTGGACAATGTCTATAATTTCATATTAATGTTATGAGGAATTTTCACAAAAGAAAGAGGATCCATTCCAAGAAGCCATTCTCCAGGTGGACTTACAATGGGAAGGCCTTTGGACAGAAGCCTGTGGTATTAATAAAGTCAGGTATCAGTACAGTGTCACCCATGGAAATATTATGGCCCTTCCAAAGACTTGGCATTCCCCTTTAATCGTTTTCTGAGCTGAATTCAGGATGAAAAGCACACTTCTTTGGAATGGTATAATGCATACACAATAATCTGATGTGCATAGTACAAATGCCATATAAGGTGATTAGAATTAAGTGTAGCTCTATTAAAAATGACAACTAAATTTTAATCATTGTAATTTATGTTAAGAAAAAAATGGGTCACACAGGAGTCATTGGGAAAAAAGTCCATCTTCCTTAGTAAAGTGTAAAAACTGTGCATTGAAAAAGATATCATCGATGGCCCTTTAAAACGTCAATAAAAGGAGCAAATAAATTTTTTCTGAAATATGCAATGTCCAAAAGTAGGAAGTTAAAAATTCTCGAGCCCCTGTTGATTTCCGTGAGGGGAGAAATACAACAGCCAAGGAGAATTCAGACTTCCTTGTCCTTGAATGTCTAACCACATGCTCAGGGAAGTCTCATAGGATCCTGGACAGTGTGTGGAACACGCTGCAAGATTGTTAACCAAGCGGGTACAGCATGGTGACCTCTTCAGGGGCTATAGGTTCCAAGTCTGGAGTAGAGTTCCTAAATAATCTCTTCTGTAGTGTGCGAGGCAAGGAAATGGGGCAGACTGATAAAACATTCTAACTGCTGAAGGTATTTGCTTCACCTCTCCTATACTACCTTCAGGTCGTGTGTGCCCACAATTTCCTTCTTCAATCCAATATGAGTCCCCAGACATGTATGAAGCATTCTGTCAGCTATGATTAAAAAGCACTGGACAAATAGAGTATAGCCTCTGATTCCAGGGATTTCAAATACCCTGGGAGGGGGCAAGCAACAGGCCAGCCCCTAGAAATTTGCAAGCCCAGGACAAGACCACACACTCTATGCCTAAATATTTCAGTTATGAAACCTGAGCCTAATAACTTAAAGTAATGTCCTATCATTCAACCTTGAAAAAAGTCTTTATAATAATCTCAAAAATCCAGTTCACATTTACAAGTCTTAGGTTCCTTAGGGTTCTACAAGGAACATGGTGGCATTCGGAGTGAGAGCATGGCCTGCAGCCTACTCAGGGCTTCTTCCTCTGCTACAGAGCCCAGTGCACAAGCAGACACTCTAGTTTTGCCCATAAACTCTTTCTACAACTCTTTTCCTATTACCCACTGAACCAGCTGCTTCTTGGCCTCCCATGGATCTATGGCCAAGTACTGTGGTACATTCCATCTTCTCAAGAGAAGGGTCTGAAATAGGGGCCAAGACTGGACGGGAAGTGGGCTCATGGAACTTTGTGAAGAAAATTCTAGAGGCTTGGGTACCTAGAAGATGGTCTAGAAGGGGAGCCATAGGCTATACGTAAGAACAACGCTTGGCCTCTCAGATGCCTGCCTTTGCACAGTGGCGTAGCGGTAGTCAGAATTGGGCACTCCCAAGGTGGGGCCCAGAATAGGGGCCACTTTTGTCAGGGTCTATGGGCAGTATTGACAAGCCAGGTGCTAAAATTGGACTGATAATGTATAGTTCCTCACAAGCATTATCAAAATACTCTATTTCAGGTTAGTTTTTGTTGGATTTGTATTCTTCAACTATCAACTATCAGAAAAAGAATATAGTAGACATTTCTCAGTGCTTAAGTTCTTTGACAGTTTGAGTGGACCAAACCCCATTTCTGAATTTTAGAGAGATTTGTAGCCTTTGGCCAGTCTGTTCACTCATGTTTTTTTTTTTTTAAATAAATTAATGAAACAATTACAATTGTCATGTTACACTAAGAATTTCAGGAATCAAATTCATCTTTGGACACATTTTTAACTGTGAGTGAGTCATTTACCTTTTACGTTCATAGTAACTTATGAAGAAATTTTCCGAAATTTCTTCAAAGTTTCTCTTTTTAGATTTATTTCATGCTACTTCTCCCTTCCTGTTTATTGTGGCTGATAATCATGTGCCACTTCAGTTTTTATCCAACCAAGCCTCTGGTCATAGTGTTCACATTGTCCATCAGGCACGTTCACCCTTAAAGGCACAGTCCCTCCATCGCTCCTGTTCTGAGTCACCTCTTCTTTCTTTACACTTTTCGGGAAATCTAGTCCAAACTCCCAGCGCTGACTCTTCTCGCTCAGTTCCAAATTGCACGGTTTGTCCCTTTCGGCAGCGTCACTTTGTAAATCAAGCCAAGATTAGCTTCACTTTATTCCCTTTATTTTCAGATATAACTTTTTTATTCATTGTATTTATGATTCTCTACCTATAAATATATTCATCTATAATTTGGGATGTGTTATTCAAATTTTTTAATCAGTTCTTTTAAATCATGTATATTTTTGAATACTGACTCTATAGCTGTGCTTTTGAAAAATAGATCTGCAAATTTCACTCATTCTGCCAGTTTCATTAATTCATGCTCCTTATGAAATACATTAAAATGGGAAGGGGGTATTCCTTATATTATCAACAATTTTCCATGTATTCTTGGATAAGACCTTTACTGCTAATTATAATCTACCTCGTTAAATTTGAGCCTACCCAATTCTGATGTCAGTCCCTGGTGTAGTATGATGAACTCAAGGAGGATAAAAGTATTGTTTTTCAACAGTTAGTCTGTATGGAGTATATGGAATGAGGAACTATACTTGCTTTAGAAAAGCAAATTAGGCAATATAAGTCACCAGTGTTAGACTGATGGTTGGCCCTAAATTAAATGGATAGGAGTGGCAACTTACAAGTCTTACCTGAGTGTGGCTGCTGAACAGTCCCTTCCCTTCCTTAGCAGGTATGGGAGGAAGATTATTGGACCTAGATTTAGGTGCAAGTTTTGTTCCTGACTTTTTGAGGCTTCCGGATTTGGACAAATTATCTAACATTTTTGGGCCTCAATATCAATAGTTCATAAAAACAGAACATCAGATTATCCTTAAGGCCTCTTTTAACTTTTATAATCTATTCCTCCATCGTTACACCAGGTATGAAATTTTCCCCATTAATTACAGTCACTGCTGTGTGGAGCCATCAAGATTGGAGCATTGCCTCTATGCTTCCACCGGAATGATGTGCCGGACACTTCAACAAATGTTTGTGTTTCAGCTTAGTGACCTGAGTCCCTGGAAACAGAGAGTAGCTCTGTGAACCTGGCAGGCTGAACGTGTCAACGCGGGGATGGTGGGCCAGGAGAGAGAAGAGGAGGGTGTCAGAGGAAAAATGAGCCGCCAAAGACATCGTGGCCAGAAACCTTCCTGGTCAAAGTGACCTGCTGATCTTTGGCAAGCTATAAGGTTGCTAAGTTAATGAGGACCATGATAATCAATAATCACTGAAATAATGTTATACATCTCTTACTATCTTTCAGTGTGGGAGAGAATTGAATTAAAAAGTGCTAGATATATAGTAATTTCCTCTTGAATCTGCCTTGCTCAGCCTAATAAATCTGTCTACATTGAATCTAATACTGCCTAACTGAAATGCCCCAAATGCTTTTTCCCACACTCTCCATCCACAAAAAACCGTATCCATCATGTTCAAATCCAAGGCTAACTTCAAGTCTTCTCTCAAATGTCACCAGGCAGAGTTAACCTTCTTTTCTTCCACATGCTGACGGCATGTTACCCCCACTTCTCTGTGTTTTATTTCATTCCGCTCCACATTAGCAGGAGCTGCTTGGATACCCGTCTTACTCCTGCCCCTTTCCTGCAACCTGTGTAAACACCTGGGGAAGGGCAGCAGCCGCTGTTCTCTTTTTGACTTTTTCCAGTTGCTGCTTTGTTCTCCTCTGGGTCATTCCTTATGGTTCTCTAGAGCCTCTTTGGGAAACCAAAAAATGAATGTGAATTGTGTCTTTTTTCTACATTCCTGCTTTTACAATCCAAGTTCTCCTTTCGGCAATGTAAACACTTCTGACTAATTAAAGGAAGGTTGGGAAAGTAAGAAAAGTACACAGATTAATATTTCTCTTTTTTGCTATATTTCAGTGACAAACTTGGGCTTTAGTCTATTATTATTAATAATATTAATATCTTGTCATGTTGATAGGAACATCTTAACCAGGGATTTGCATCAAAATCACCAACTAAGTTTGTAAAATCTATATACCTGGGCCCGGGGTGGTGATCCTGATTAAGGAGCCAGGGCTAGCTCTGGAAGCTGCGTACAGAAACTCCCTATGGATCTATCTGGCGCACACTACGGTTTAGACGGGAGCTCCTGACAGCTTAAAGCACAGGGCTCTGGAGCCCCAGACTTGAGTGTGACCTTGGGCAAGTTATTTAAATTATATATATGTATATAATCTTACATTTGTAACAATTAAAGTAGAATTTTCATCTGCAATTGTAAGAGATAGAAATACCAATTTGTTTCAGAGAATATACTGCAGTTTGTGTTTAAAGCACACACCTGAGAACAAGTACTAGATTTTCACTTTTATTGAGCTATAGTTGACACACAATTATTTTATTTATAACCAAAATTTTGATTTGGTCTGATATGCAACATGGCTAGTCAGTTTTGGAATTAACAAAATAATGTGGTTGGTCCAAGTTCAGCTCCTTGATAATCACTGTTTTGTATCCCGTTTGCCTAGGATCAGCCCTCCAGCCCTGACATTTTGGCAATAAGATTTTATTTTCATCTGGAGCTACTTCCATTTACTTTCTTAAATGTTTCACCCTTCCCAAGAACATGCTTTTCTGTTCTCTAGAGAGAGACACAGACAGACAGAAACAGTTATATAGGGACTGAGACGTTCTGGCAATTGTATTAGTAGTTGATTTTTAGGTTTCCTGATTTCAACATAATAGTTTTTAATATAATTTTTGTATCTTTTTTAAAGATTTTATGTATTCATTTTTAGACAGAGGGGAAGAGAAAGAGAAAGAGAGGGAGAGAAACATCAATGTGTGGTTGCCTCTCATGCGCCCCCTATTGGGGACCTGGCTCGCAACCCAGGCATGTGCCCTGACTGGGAATCAAATTGAGCACCCTTTGGTTCGCAGCCTGTGCTTAATCCACTGAGCTACACCAATCAGGGCTATTTTTTTATGTCTTTATCAGCTTTTCTCTTCTGACCTAGAGTACAGCTGCCTGATGTTCTTTTCTATCTAAATTCTTCCCATTCTTCTGGTCCCAATGTTTATAAAGTGCTCCCCTGCTCCTTCCTGCTTCAGTAATGTCTTCATTTCACTTCGCCTGTGAGTTATTGTCTGTCATGTACATTAACTTTTATATGCTGTGTCATATTTTAATATGTTGTGTCATCATTTTAGGAATGTATCTTACCTCCTTAATTCTTTTAAGTATCACACTAATGGTGTTTCTATGGAATATTTCTGTGCTTCCTCCTCAATGCCTAGCAGTGCCTTGAAAATAGCATGAGCTATTATCCCTGAAGAACGCTGTTTGAGGAGTACTGCTCTCATATATAGTAAATAGCTATGCACGATACTGTGAAAGGAAGTATATCAGAGCATCATTTAGGTAGAAACAAAGGATTCCTTTCTGCTAATGTTCAGTCTCTTGGCCTAACATTCTGCTGCCTGTGAAAAGAATCTCACAGGCTTGATTACTGGAAAAATCAACATACCTACCTTCGACCTGAGGATTAACTTGGCTCATCTCACTTATTCAGACATAAAAAAACCAGGTTGCATATTCTTTCTTTTCCTGTAAAAAGCAATGTTTCGGGTCTAGTTGCCAGCATGTTATTTCAGTTGTCGTTCAGGAATATTTACTGGCCTTCCTAGATGCCAGACACCTAGGTCTTTGTTTTGTCCTAATCAGGTCACTGCTCCCTCTGTCCAAACTTGAGGCTTCCCCATGCATTCCTAGAAATGTATTTCTTATCTGCTTCCTTTCCCAAGGTCTCTGGCAGCTTTGCACAGTGCCTAGAGCTTTTCATGCAGTTCCTGATATTGTTCCATGTTCCTTTTCAAAAGGCAGGGGAAAGCAAGGGATCTGTCTGTTATGAAAGGTTCACAGTTATGGGGGGGCGGCAATGACTGAGGAGCAAGTGAGAATTTTTCTCACTGAAATACTGTTCAAGGCTTATCTACTTGTAAAGACAAAGACATTGTTCTTCTCAGCATTGAAATCGTAGCACCTATCAGTTTGCATACCACTTACTTGGCAATTGGTAAGTATTTGTTGAACAAACACAGGAGATCAGATGCTGTCTCTTCCTAGAAGCCTTCCTTGGTCTACTCAGCAGGACTTGCTCTACTGTGCTTCACTACACCATGCACCCCCCTTTTCTTTCTGAATTTATCTTAGTAAAAGACACTGATTTGTATATCATCGATTTATCTTTTTCAGAGGGGCCAAAGGGTTTAGAAGGAATTGTTGAAGGGAGGTCTTAGGTGTGGGGGTTTGATTCCCTGTCCTATGTTCCCCCTCCTGCCCCACTCCCTATTATACTGGTACTTCTAGGGTTGGAAGCACATCATAGCAGAAGTGCGGAGTGTAGGGGTGATGAAGCTCTCTGGCTTCATGAAAGAAGAAAAAAACTGCTGAAGTAAGCATCATTACTAAAACCCTTCCCCATCACTTAAAATTTTATTGCCCCGTGTTTTTCTCCTGTGAACTGCTTACAATAGTGGCCTGCAGCTTCAGCTGCCTGTGCGTATTCAGTGTCACTGTCCTCATCTTCTGGGAAAGGCCGCCATTCAGTAGACGTGTGATTCACCTGAATTTTAGCTGGATCCTCGATTCTGAAAGCATTTTAGACCGCAGTGCTGAAATGACTTCTCTGATATAATTTGCCTATCTGTGAATAAGTATGAGCAGCGTGTGTCAGGTATTAAATATTGATTGATTGATCAATTGATCGATTGATTAACATGTATCATAGAGAAAAATAATTGATGACCGTACCATGGGAATATTGTCAGACTTCTGGTCAAAGATGTTTGTGCTCACATAAGGCGGTTATAACTTAGAGCATGCAGGCATTTGAATATATTGGGATAACTTCCCAGTTTGATCTTGTATTCGTTTATGGCAGATAACCAGAAGAGAAGAAATTGAATTCAGGGGAAAGAGGGGGTTGAATTAAATGCCATAACGTGATTACATCTCCAGTGTCCTGCCATTTCCTGGGAGGGACAGTTCCTGATTTCTCTGCCTTATCCACATTGCCAGATCGAATGTTGAATGCAGACCCTGAGAAGCCTAACCAGTCGTTGGTCACACAGCACCTGACGTACGATTATGATGCTTGCAAGATGACCACCACAATCAAAGTGCTGTCTACGTGCTCCGTGTAGTAGCACCGAGAAAGCACATCTGAGTTTGGGACTCCAGATTTGAGAAATAGGTGATTGAGAAATGCTTGCAAGTGCTCATTCTTATCCCTGAATCAAAAAGACCAAAGACCATAGAGGCAGAGATAAAATATGATGATGACTCAGTTTTCAGACAGATTTTCTGGAAATCTATGACCTCCACCAATCTTAAAAATAAAGAAGTACCACACATTTCTGAGTGCTTGCGCCAGGCTCCCTTAGTTCTCTATTTTTCTTACCACCCAGAGACTGAAGCATTTGGCATACGTGGGATCCTAGTACTTTAGAGCTGGAAGGGAAGCTCTCCCACCCGGGTTTATCTGTAGACTGGATAAAGGTTTGGGATTTAGCAATAGGCTTTGCTAGCTCAGCTTGTGAAAATCACATTCTTTATCAACTCCCCAGATGGTTTAGATCATTAAAAACACAACAAAACAAAACAAAAGCCCTCAGAGTGTACACTGTGAAGATATTCTCTAATTTCCAAGAAAAATAAATATATGTCGAATTTCTCACAGATTTCTCACACTTTCTCAGTATACAGCCTGAATTGCTGTGTTGAATGGAGAACTTAAAGCCATCGTTTTTGAAACGGCAAAGCCTTGTCCTGAATACTTAACTTCCAACAGCCCCTTTGCCTTTCCAGCTTGTCCATCAGCCCCCAAGTCTTAAGTCAGTATTTATCTCTTGGAGATTAGCTTACACTGAAAAACGGATGTCTTTATTCAATGAATTTGGGGCAACTGGCTCTCGGTAAGCAACAAAAACAAAAAGGCTGTTTCGAGTCAAAGAGACCTCAAGAAACTATCCCGCCATCTGCTGAGGAGAGGGAAATGAGCCCGTGGGCCAATAGCTCTTTATGGCATAGAATACATAGTATTGTCGTCTAAAATTTCTGCAGCACTCTTTGGATCAAAATATTATAATCACAGCAAGTAAATGCAGCAAATAGATGCGGCCACACTTAATGGATACTCAAAGGGCCAGACCACTGCTTGGCTTGGATCATTTACTGTCATTTGGAAGTAAAACTTGGGGGCTACCGGGACCTGGGTTGGAGGGAGAAAGGGCAACATTGCGCGAAGCTGGCATGCACCAGTGGATAAATGGCTGGCATTTGCAGAGCTGCATTGCAGGGGAGCTTTTAGCAGTTTGCCACTGCCAGCTGATGTCTCTGTGAACATCAGTGCCAAGAAGCCAAAAATGAAAGCAGGTGCAGGGGCAGAGGAACTGAATGTAAGGGTAGGGTAGACGGGTTGGAGGGGGATATTCAGCAACAGAACTTCTGTTGTTAGAAATTGGTTGCCTTCATTAAAACCTAAACAATGTCTCACTTTCACTCTGCATCACATTTTTAGCTGCTAGCGTCCTGCACACACACTTAAGGCAGGCTTCCTATATTTAAGCACTGGACCAAAGGTCTCTGTGTTTTGTTTGTCTCTCACTAAAGCTGCCGATTGTCTGTGAGACTGCCGAACTCTGAGTACAGCAGCTTTCCTTCCGAGGACAGGAAGACGCAGCATCTGCTCCTCAAAGTGCCCCTTTCCTCTGCCCTCCCAGAGCAGAAAGTCCCACTTCTGCACAGGCAGGGCCTGGGAACAGGGAATATTCCTGAACTCCGCACGTCTTCGCAGAGTCCTGTCGCCAGTTGAACGCTCTGAAATGCTGCTTTCCGATGAGAAAACAGACGGGACTCAGTGCCGCCTGCAATTTACATTTCCCTCAAAAGCTCTATGTTCCTGCAACATTGTTCCCCAAGCCCACCACAAGTGAGGGCAGGAAAAAAACAATAGGGGTAGGCAAAAGGAAAAAAGGTAAATGTTCAAGACCAACAGAGGAAAAGAACTAAGGCTGGCCACAGGGCACACTAAAAATGGAGAATAAAAGAGAAAAGGCATCTGCCCCCTGGTTGCCCTGCCTGGCTGAGCCATTCCCAGCATGGACTTCGTCAGTGCGCACCCTCCCACTCTGCAGAGTGTCCAAGTCATCTTTCAGAGAGATAGGACAAAAATACAGATCCCAGCAGACTTCTCACAACTGTGAAAGAGGGAGAGCAAACCCTGACAAAAGGGAACTACAGGCAATCTGTGCTTGGTTGAAAATACACTTTGTTTCTTTCTAATGGGTATTAATGCAACGAGGGAAATCTAAAATATGTTTTTGTTTTATCAGGCTTGTAGAAAAAAATAGAAATGGCAAAGTTCATCTACAAAGCCAGATGCTCTGTAAAAACTAGAAAGAGTTCGATCTATTAAAACTATGATGCCACAACATTGGAGTCATACCATTTTAATTATCATTTAAGATGGATAAGTACAGTGTGACCCTTGGGGAAGAATACTGGGAATTAGGTCTGTTCCCTAATTTGGAAAGACTTTTGCATATATAGTCTCCACTGTTTCTACAACCAAGTGCATTGTCTTGTCCACAGTAGGGTTGGTTACTATAAGCTTCTAAACCCCAGAATAAAGTTTAACAAAAAGAAACATAAGGATCAGATGAGAAAAAACAAGTCAGTGGATGAAAGCAAATTTAGTTCATAAAGCAAGCAGAGCCTGAATTTTAGTCTGAATGAAATAATGAGTTGGGGCAACAGGAGGCTGCAAAGCTGGGAAGTCTGAGAGAAGTGAAACACTCTAATCGGAAAAAAAAATAGCATAAAAAAATTGGCCAAGGCTAGGGAGAGGCATTCCAATGAAAGAAACAGAGATAGCTAATAGCATAAAACAAGGTTCAAGCTCAGGACTAAAAAAAGAACACCATTTGAAAGAAAAAATATGTTCAACTACAAAATATGCAGATTACAAATATATATATTCTCAATATTGAGAATTTGAGTGAAGTAAATTCAAATCTTGAAGGGAAATTGAAAAAGTGTGTATCAAAAACTTTAAAGTTTTTTACTTACAGAATTTATTTTGGTCAAATTCTGTGAGATGTGATATATTTATTACAAAAGACTTCATTGTCATATTTAAATATTTTAAAAATAGAAATATGGTAATTATCAAAATGTAAAGAATTGGCTAAGAAAATTATGGTA
>VMDR010031541.1:0-12007 GCA_007922815.1 Macrotus californicus | reverse complement strand
TAATATTAAATATAAACAAGCTGGTATTTAGTTTAATAGAAATCCTTCCAAAATAGAAACTAGAGGGTAAATACAGTACAGAAGGGGTGAAAGAAGGAAGATTGCCAGCATGACTGATATCTGCATTTCACAATGATAATGTGGAACATTTTCAGAGAGGACAAGAAGCCACAAAGCAAACCAATCCAGACTCAGTGTATTCTGTGAGTAAGAACATTCTGGCTTTCACTAATGAACCAATCAGTGCTCAGACAGAAAACTCAAAATAAAGAAATAGAGTATTAATAGGTATCATGAAGGACTGCCTTCATTCTACCCAGAGTAAGACTGTAGAATTTTGTTTTGATTTTAGTTTTGTTCTCTTTTAAGTAATTCTCTTTTGAATTAATTTAGTTTAATTTTTTTGCTTTATAGTTAAATGTTTGGTTCCTATAGAAAGAGAGAGTGAATTAAGATATTTTGTATGTTGTAAGAGTAGTTTTGACAGTGCAGTTATTTCTTTCCTAAAAGCTTTTTTTTTTTAGGTCTAGGACTTGAAATTCCATGTATAGGAAAAGTTTTGCTTTCCCATAGGGTGTTATCAGCGTTTCAGCCAGTGATGCTGTCACCACCTTGAATGATGGTTAATACATTTCGTACACTGTAGTTTAAAAAACATTCTAACTCCTAAGAAACTTTGAAGCTTGGTGAAAAGTATCTGGCTTGGTTTTTTTCTCTCTCTTTTCTATTTCATATAAACTATGATCAATATGTATGTATGTATTAAAAAGAGCAGAGACAAAAGATTATGTACATGAGTCTTTTAGACAGCCAGAAAATTATGGACATTGATTTTTAACAGTACAGAATTAAACATTGATGGCATTAACAGCCTGTTATCTTAAATCATGACAATTCTGCACCCTTGTTATGCTCTAGCATGGAAAATACTTTTGTCACATTATTTATCTTTTTTAAATCTGTCCTGAGATGATGAAACACAGATCTGAGGTCTTTAACAGGCTCACACACCTTCATTGTGAGTGTCGTGGTGAAATGTTTCAGACATTGTGCACAGATCCAAAGAAGGGCTGCGTTCAGCCCCAAAAAACTAACAACATGACAACAAGAGCAGGTCAAGGAAGTGGGTGGGGCCAGTTGTCCAAGCAGACGTGGATTCAAGGAAGGCACTGATAGAAGAGTTCTGTGTGTGTGTAGGAGGGAATACAGATTTCTCAGTGGCAATCTGGAATTAATGTTTTATCCCTATCCTGGGTCATGAAATGCTAACCCCAAATCTTGACAATCTGCCACTTTTCCTCCCCACCCTTACCAGAACGTTATGTGCTTTTGATAAAGGTGATAATTCATTATGTTGTATTTTCTTTTTTACTGTACCAAGAACCAACACAAAATAAGGGGGGGAGAGAGAAGAAATAATAACATTCAAAAGAAATTTCCAGCTATCCATATTTATTTGGTGTCATTACAGACTCTTAGAAAAAAGAAAGCCTATAGAATTTGGGATTTCTGAGATAAGTGCCCACAAGCGCTTTGCCAAGAGATGGCAAAAAGCTGCAACGCTAAGGATCCTGGAAAGAGAATGAAGGCAGAATAAATCCGTATCTATATTCAACTGAAGTGATCGGCATAAAGAATGTGGATTCCAAGTTAGATTTAGAAAAAAGGAGAAAAATGACCATCAGTGCATAAAATAGAAGTCCAAAGGTAGAGGCAGTTGCCTGAATATTACCAGTTTCATAGACAGTCACATTCCAATACTTTCTAAAATCTAAACCAGATTAGCACATCATCTTTGAAAATGGTGTAGAAAACACTTAGGAGACCTTTATTTTGTCTTTCGATTCCTCTGTTTTTGGCAAGTAAAGCCCTTCACTAATGCTAGCATTACTATTTCATAACTCCTGGCCGCCTTTCAGCGCTCTCTCAGCATTCATCAGTCACCACCAGTAATCAAGCCCGTGGGGTGAGGCTGTGTTATGTTTCTCACCAGAGGAATGTCTTCAGGCCAAGTTCTGGCTAAGCTGGCTGGGAGCTGCCAGTGCTGTTACTATGATTGAGAAAAGAGGGTGCCCATGATAACAGCAGACAGCTTTTCTTTTCAGTGTTTATCTGTCTGCTTTATGACTTGCTTCTCATTCCGAGATGACCCAGGGGTTTCACTGACATTAAGTACTTTTCATTATACCTCAGGTTGTCACCAAAAAAGTAGTGCTAGAAGTCTGTCATTGTCACTGGACATTATTCTGTAGCTTTCCTTCTTTAGAACTCATCATTTTATACTTTAAAACATATCACTGCCTTTTAAACATGTATCTGGTAGAGATCTGCTAAATCCTTTAGTGCAGTGATTCTCAAAACTAATTGTTTTAATCACCTGGGAAGCTTAAAAAAGTAGACACAGCCGTAGCTCAGTTGGTTAGAGTGTCATCCCCATACACCAAGGTTGAGAGTTCAACCCCTGGTCAGGGCACAAACAAGAATCAATCAATGAATGCATAAATAAGTAGAACAGCAAAAATCAGTGTTTCTCTCTCTCGTCTCTCTCTTCTTTCCTCTTTCTCTCTCAAAAGATCAATAAATTAAAAAAATTAAACACATTTCTGGGCTTTATCCTGTAATTGAATTAGGATGTCTGGAAACAGGGCTTACGAATCTATTTTTCCTTAGGTGAGTGAGTCTGGTGGTCAGTTAGCTTTAGGAAGAACAGATCTGGCTCATTTTTATCAGCAGTGGCATCATCACCAATCCAAACCATTTTCTATGTGGAGAAACCAACATCCATGAAAGCATCAAAGGAATTGCTTAAGATCATGAGTGAATAGAAGATATCCTGAGTCTTAGTCCCAAATTCTATTTCCAACATTTGTATGTATCATATGTTTCTAAGTGGAAAGATTTTCTTTACTTCTCTGAATATCACTAAAAGTTTTTAGAAATAACACATTTAATTTCTGTTAAATTTATTACAATGCATTCTGCTTTTAGTTTTTTATTCATCTCCTTAGCCAACAAAACTTATTACAAACTAATGATATATTGGCAATAATGAACAGTTAGGAAGACAACATTGTAAAATACACTTGACTCTTGAACAGCTCAGGGGTAAGGGGTGCTGATCCTCATGCAGTTGGAAATCCACATATAACTTTTGACTTGCTCCAAAATTGTTTATATCTTGATACCCACAGGGATTAGTTTCAGGACCCCCAACACAGATACCAAAGTTCATGGATGCTCAACTCCGTTCTCTAAAATGACCGTAGAACAGTGCATATAGTTGGTCCTCTGCATCCATGGATTCCCAACCATGGATTGAAAAGTACAGATATTTATTGAAAAAAAATTTGCATATAAGTGGATCTACACAGTTCAAACCCCTGTTGTTTAAGGGTTAACTGGTACATTTAGGATTTTTAAAATTTGCTGTTTTAAATAACCTGAAACAGTGCATTCAGTAAAATTTCAATCATCAAATTAAGAAAATTGGGATTATGCCTTTCACACTTTCCAATTATTCATCATATTTTAAATTAATTTCACATTATGAATTTGTAGGACTACATTCAATCTAAACAGATGAGAGTCTCATCTCTTGCTTACATGCTACTTGTAGCAACAGTACAATTCATATTTTACCTGGTGGAATTTGGTTATTTCAGCTGCTCACAAAATAAATTCTAAGACTTTTACTTTTGGGGGGATAAGGGAGAAAGAGAGGGAGAGAAACATCGATTTGAGAAACATTGATTTGTTGCCCTTGCACATGCCCTGACCCGGGACAGAACCCGCAACCCAGGCATGTGCCCTGACAAGGAATTGGACCTGCAGTCTTTCACCTTGTTAGAATGACGCCCAACCAACTGAGCCACCCTGGTCAGGGCTAAGATTTTATGCTAGCTTTATTATCTCATGGGGAAGCTACTTCTCAGCTTGGTAATCTAATGAAAATGAATAATTTCCATCTCATGGAGTCATGTGCATGTTTATTTTGAAGTATTGGGTTGGCCAAAAAGTTTGTTTGGCTTTTTCCATAAGATGGCTTTAATAGTGCTTGTTTTTAACTTCATTTGAAACAATTTTGTTAGATTGTATTGTTGCAGCTGTCATATCAGCATGCATTTTTAAAAAACACCAAAATTGGTGAATTTTTGTATAGCCATTTTAATATTGAAGATGTAAAGAAATGTACAACATTTCTGGCATATTATGCTTTATTATTTCAAGAAAGGTAAAAACTCAACTGAAACACCCAAAAAAAGATTTGTGCAGTGTATGGAGAAGGTGTTGTGACTTATAGAATGTGTCAAAAGTGGTTTGTGGATTTTTTGTGCTGGAGATTTCTTGCTGAACAGTGCTCCATGGTAGATTGAATAGACCAGTTGAAGTTGATAGTGATCAAATCAAGACATTAACTGAGAACAATCAACGTTATACCATGAAGATGATAGCCAACATACTCAGAATACCCAAATCAATAAAGTCATTGGTGAAAGTTTCTTTTATTTTCAAGGAAAAAACCTTTGGTCAACCCAATGTATACTAGAAGTAGTTTGGATCGACTGTTTGCATTGTCGTGTGTTTTCAGCAGTCAGTGGTCAAGAACTGGCTGTTTTCCCAGGCAGGGACCATTCAGATGCTCTGCTTTCAGGGACCGTTCAGATGCTCTGCTTTCAGGGACCGTTCAGATGCTCTGCTTTCAGGGACCGTTCGGATGCTCTGCTTTCAGGGACCCTTCAGATGCTCTGCTTTCAGGGACCTTTCGGATGCTCTGCTTTCAGGGACCGTTCAGATGCTCTGCTTTCAGGGACCGTTCAGATGCTCTGCTTTCAGGGACCCTTCAGATGCTCTGCTTTCAGGGACCGTTCAGATGCTCTGCTTTCAGGGACTGTTCAGATACTCTGCTTTCAGGGACCGTTCGGATGCTCTGCTTTCAGGGACCTTTCGGATGCTCTGCTTTCAGGGACCATCCAGATGCTCTGCTTTCAGGGACCGTCGTGATGCTCTGCTTTCAGGGACCATCCAGATGCTCTGCTTTCAGCAGGACTTTGCTGTGAGCTACTCATTCTTCCACTTCACGCTGTGGGCCGTGCTCTTTTACCACAGACTGCGTGGAACCTTATTGTTTGGTGAGCCCAAGTAGCTTTTAAAATAAACAAATCAGTGGCATATTTTCCTCTTACAACATTTTTGTATTTCCTATTCCTATCTTGTTAATGTTCTTGAAAAACCTTATAAGTGTTCTTTTCTCTTACAATCCTTTCAGTGGACTTTCTGCTTTCTATTTCAAAGTAATGATTAATTATAATTTATGATTATTAAAGAAGAAAACATTATACTAAAATACATTAATATAATACTGAAAGCAAGATCTAGGAAGTATGGGAAGTCCTTGACCCTTTTAAACATTGGCTGTTCCTTGGTGAAATACAGTGACAAGAGCACCTGAGAGTTCAGGGTCATGTCACCTCACTGGTTATTGGAAGAAAGGTGTGTCTAGTTAGAACAGATTAAAAGCATTGGGTTCCTCACTGGGGAAAGGAGACAGTGTGATTCAATATCTGTTTTCAGATATACAAAAGATTATTTAAGGGTAGTGGTACAAAGTTGAACAAAAAGAAATTATATTAAATTGTTGAAAATTAAAAAATAACTTTAAATATATAAAAATGCTAGAATGTACATTACTACACATCTTTAAAAATTGTGTAGACACTTTCGCTTGGTTTTAATGGTTTGGTTGCTGGCCTTCCTGGAAGGTAAGGGCTTGTTTTGGCAAAGTCTCCTCCTGATTGTGGTTGTGGTATTTTACAATATCTAAGGTGAAGAGGCTACTAGCCTAAATGTACATATTAATTAAACTTTAAACTGTTATACAAGGAGACCCAAAACCATGGCGACTTAAACAAGATAAATTTATTTCTTTGTCATCTAACAGTGTAGAGGTAGGCAGACCAAAGACCATGACCCACCTCTGGGTACAAAGAAGCTTTCCGGTTCTCACTGTCTCTGGGCTAGGTGGGGAGAGAGTGGGGCATGGACTGGGGGATGGTGCCTCCTACCTTTTTAAAGGGACATCATCAGAGAAGTTGCGCTCATAACTTGCACTGTAGGCTACAAGGAGGCTAAGAAATGTAGCTTCTACCTGGGTAGCCATGTGGTTGGCTAAAACTGGGAAATCTTATTAAAAAGGAAAGAATGGCGGAAAGCAAAGGGAAAAAGAGTTGTACACTTAAAAATTTAAGAGAGTAAATCTCATGTTAAGTGTTTTTGTCACAATAAACATTTTTTGAAAAAGTAGAGAGTAAATACCAATGGACAATTAGAATCCTCTGCCATAACAGGAGAAAATATTTCACTGGACATGAAAGTAATATGATGTATTCAGACTATAATCCACAAAGACCAATAGGCAAACCTTGTGATTCATTCAGTGTTCTCTGACATACGCATTTTCTCAGCAGCCTTCAAGATTGTATAACATTGCATTGGACTAAAGGCAGTTTAGAGTAGGTGAATAGTTATCCTGAATTCCTTGTTCTCTGTTAGAGCACACATTGCACAAGTTCTCTTGTCTGTAAAACCATCTCTGAACCTTTGAAAAAGTAAGCACCAGGCTTAACTTTGAGGAATAGTTCTTATAACTCAGATCTGCATTAGCAAGGGAGCTGGTGTTGCTTCTCACTCGAGATTCAACATTTCAACCATAAACACGAAAGCTGCCCAATATGTAACTACCATGACCATTACTTGGCACCTACCTGTTTGTGATGGACTACTAAAGACTGCCACATCTCCCTTAAGACAAACAAATGAACATAACTACCACAAGCTTCAGAAGAGCCATATGGCCACCACTTCATGATGCACATTTCTCCTTCAGGGTCTTATGAAGGTGTACATGAGCTTGGTGAGTGCTATGTTTAAAGCAGAAACCCTAGCTGCAAGAGAGTCTGGGGACTATAGTGTAGCCCTTTAGACCCAAGTGTACAGGAGATCATGCTAGAAGCAATTTAGAGTCCTATAGTATTTGCCATATAGAGCCTCAGATAGATGTTAGTCTAGTTTTCTGCATTTACACATACAATTGACTCTGTATTTCTGGGAAAAACTGTTGTGTTTAGTTTAAAATGCTAGAAGCTGAAAGTTATTGTTTCTAAGAAATATTGTCTCTCTAAGCCACAACTGTATTTAGTACCTGTCTTAGAAATTTCATTGTTGTGAGAATGAAAATAGTCATAAATTTTAGCTTATACTACTTCCAGAAATAGTTCAGAAACAATTTAATTAAATATTGTAACTGTCTAATGGTTCCAAATTCATATTCCTACCCATGACTAGACCTTCTCTTTTCTTTCTTAAAATGCAGGATTATTTCTTACCAAGTAGCTAGGCAGTATTAAGGGCATTGAGGTAGCAGATGGATTCCAAAACCATCCTTTTCATCAAATTATTTCAGGGAAAGGAACCTCTTAATTCAAAACAGACAGGAACAACATTAAGTAAATGGTGGATATATAATCAAAATTAAAATTACTCCCTGTATCTGTTAGATGCTGGTGTGTTATCAAAAGCCACAAAATCTCAGTGACATACAACAGTAGTTATTTATTTCCCACACATCTGTGGGGTAAGGTGGGGTACTCTCAGGATGGTGGCTGGCTGACTGTAAGCTCAGGTTAGGTCCGGGTCTGCTTGACAAGGCTGCCATCCTCTGTGGACCAGCAAGCAAGCCAGGTCACGCAGTTCTAAAGGAATGGCGAAGGCACAAGAGAGCGAGCAGAACCACCAAGTCCTCTTAAGGCTTAAGGTTGGAAGTGGCTCACTTTAAATTCAGTCACATTTTATTGACCAAAGCCAGCCGCATGTTTACATCCAAAGACAAAGTGATAGGGAGGTATACTGTGCCTTTTGTGAAAGGACCTGTAAAGTTACATGGCAAGGAACATTGACACAGGAAAGGGATTATGAGGAGTTGGAGCCTAAATCAAAGTCTGAATTTTCAAAATGGTTGGGTGGGATTCTGTGGTAACCCAAACACTTCTGTTTTCTCATTTGTGACTAATACATTATCATTAAGCCTAGCCACGTGCTAGGCTGATGCTGAATTAATCTCCGTGATTGAGGTATGTAAATGAAATAAATTTCTCAGCTGTGAAGCTAAGAAAGGTAAGGATGGGGGCACCACCTGTATTGCAGGTTAGTGAGAATTGTACAATTTCAGTACTGTCTTATTTTAAAAATATTATTACAAGAAAATTTTCTTTAAATCTTATGAATACAAAAGAACCGTTTGCAAATATTTAGTGTTTACTTACAAAATCAGCCCAGCTTTACATAACTATTTATTATTAGACACATCACTAATTCTAAAAAGGCTATGGTAATAGATAGGTTTTATGGAACAAGTTTATGCCTCCTGATGAAAGTGGAAATTAAATTTAGATGATTCTTTTGACTAAATTTTTTGTAATAGGAATGATGAGTAAGAATATGGACTAACAGCCCTGACCAGTGTGGCTCGGTTGGGTGTTATCTGGCGAAACTTAAAGGTTGCCGGTTCAATCCCTGGTCAGGGCACATGCCTGGGTTGTAGGTTCAGTCCCCAGTTGGCGCATATGAGAGAGGCAACTGATTGACATTTCTCTCTCATGTTGATGTTTCTCTCCCTTTCTCCCTCCTTTTTCCTCTCTCTAAAAATAAATAAAATCTTAAAAAAAAAAGGATATGGACTAACAATATTCAACTTAGTATTAGTAGAAACTAGAATGTTCTCTCCTGAAGTAAATATGAAACAGTAAGCTTTAGATTTAATCCTAAATGAATTAAATAAGATTTTTAAGAATTTAGATATAATTGACATGTGACATAATATTAGTGTCAGGTATACAACAAAATGGTTCAATATTTGTATATATTGTAAAATGATCACAGTCACTGTGGTGATGATGTAGTTACAAAATTTTTTTATGATGAGAACTTTGGTTAATATCTACTTTTTTTTAAGCAACTTTCAAATGTGCAGTACAGCGTTATTAACTATAGTCACCATTCTACACATTATACCCCTGGGACTTAATTTGTGATTGAAAGCTTGTACTTTTTTGACCCCCTTTGCTCATTTTGCCCATTCTCCACCACCCACCTTCGGCGAACACCAATCTGTTACCTGTATCTATGAATTAATGGGTATTTTTTTAGATGGTACATATAAGTGAGATCATACAGTATTTGTGTTTTTCTACACAATTTATTTCATTTAGCATAATACCCTCAAGGTCTATACATGTCGCACATGGCGAGTGTTCCTCTCTTTTATGGCTGAGTAATATTTTGTTGTATACACCATATTTTCTTTTTGTTTCTCAGTCCATCAAAGGGCTCTTAGGTTGCTTCCATGTCTTATGAACCTTTTTGAGTGAGTGTTAAATAAGATTATTTTTCACAGTGTCTCAGATGTAGTGTATTTTGTTGTACAAGAAGGAAACGGTGAGATGACATTTTGGATCCCAGAAGTGACTAATGGTGAATTCTTAGGAGGCTGTTTGCTTGAATGTCATGCTCACAATAGAAAACGGTGGTAGAGAAATGGCACTTTTCCTCTGAATACAAGAAAATGTACCCAAATTACTAGTGTTGGAATTATGATGTTCTTCTTATTCACAATAATTTCAATTAACAACTAACCTTGAGCTCTTGTTGAAAATCACACACACTCTCAAGTAATTTAATCCACAAACCACCTGATGAGATAGAAATTCTTATTCAAATTAAACAAGTGCAGAATGTTCATGTTTCAAATTATCTATAATTTACACGTATTACTGTCAAAAACAAATAAAATTATAACTTTTTTAAAGAAGATAACTGTACTATCTTTAGGATTAACAGCTCACAAACAATCTGTTCCATACTGTCTGTGAAGCATTTCCTCCAGAGCTGCATAGTACATTATTGGAAAACCTGAGTTCCATTACCTGCCTGCCTTGGGCAAGTCGCTTAACATCTCAAAGCCTCTGTTTCCTTTGCAAAACGACTCTAATTATATTTGCTGTACTTTTCAGAAATTTTAAGGGAATCAAATGAAATATGTGAGAACAACTTATAAGTCATAAGATACCATGTAAAGTTAGGCAGGGATTTATTATATAATCAAAATCTTAAAAATTTGCAACTAGGATATTGCAATTAGATGTTTTCTAGACAACACATGGCACATTCATAATCAAAGCATTACAAATAAACATCTAAAGACATGATACTTATTCAGAAAGCCAAACTATTATATCTATGCGGCATCAATCCCATTCTTAATCAATGGTACATAAATTGATAGTGCTGCAGCTAAAGCCAATTCTATATTCAAAGGCACTATTAAAACAAATAATGTTTAGTAAACAGTGCCTTTATTTATATGCCATTTGGTATTACCATTTGTTAATGCTGGTTTCTCACAAATGTCTGTGGAATTAAGATGTTTAATATTTAATATTAAATAATAGTTAAATAAGGGAAAGCCTTTATTTTGTTCACTGTTATATCCCCATTGCCTAGAACATTGTCTGGAGACATAAATATTTGTTAAAAGAATGAATGAAATGACACTGATAATTGGAGAGGAGACTTTAAGAACAGCTGTAACACATAAAAATGTTAAGCATAAATACTGGTAATGAGGGTAATATTTTGAAATTTCTTTGACTCGCTTATGTTTGGCAGATTTATCATGTCTTCCTGTTTGCTTTGCTTAGGGACGTGCTGCCTTAACAAAAGAGAAAGAGGAATTTGCTCATGAACACGAAGAAATGAAGAACCTAGAAGACATTGTTCGAGAAATAAAACCAACCGTTCTCATAGGTAAACTACTCCCTCCCTCCTGCAACTGCCCCCAACCCCGTTTTCACCCGATTTGTTTCTCACTGCTAAATCTGTAGGCATGATTTAGCCTCCTGAAATTCTGCCCTTTGGAGCTGACACACAAAATGACACGTCCACTGGAGCGACAGTCCCCCACAGACACCTGGCTTTGCTAATTCCTGCCGTCTTCTCATCTCACTGGTCCCCGCTGACGTGTGCGGCCCCCTCTGCCAGCTTTGTCAGCCTGTCAGCACCTGGACAGTTCAGAACTTTTCTAGCCCTGATTGCTCCAGATAGATAGTGGTTTTGAAAAGGGAGTGATTTTGCCCCCAAGGAAACATTTGACAATCTCTAGAGACACATTCGGTTGTTACAACTGGGAGTAGAGGGGAAGTCGGGGCTCCTGGCATCTAGCAAGTGGAGACTAAAAGCGCACAGGAAAGCCTGTTGCAACAAGGAGTCGTCCCACCCTGCGCTGGTGGTGCCAGGGTTGCAAAACACTGAACTGGACCCTCCTCGAAGACAGGGACCATATTTCACATGTCTTTAAATTGCTCATTTATTTCATGTATGTGCGTGGAAAAATGTTTATTATGGTCAAGTTTAATGTGGCAGAAAAACTCAAAGGAAGTCATTGAACTTTATCTTTTATTTTGTGTGTATATAATGTCAGTGCTTACTTGACATCAGGTTCCATCCTAGAAGCTCTTGTGAAGCAGATGACAACACTGAGAATAGTGATGACAACCATAGTAGACACAAACACTCCAACACTGGGACTGTAGGCTGCCTTTATTGGTGTGTCTTACAGAGTATGTTCTATCAGGAATCCTGCGTTTTTTCATTTATATTATGCAAATTTCTTTGTTCTTCTGTTGAAATTCTTTCAATCATGCTTCAATTTTAAATTGAATTGGATGATTGTCTTAAATGTTAGCAGTAGTTTATAAAACACAATTACTTTTAGCAGTAGAGACTGAAATATACTCAGATATATTTCTTATAGAGTGATAATATATATTGGACACACTTTAATTTCATGTTATAAAAGCCTCTAATCCAAATTCCTAGTGATTAGTCACCAGCTAAATGTATTGAGTCAAATGAACTTTTTGAGTTGGCCAAAAAGTTCGTGTGGTTTTTTACATAA
>VMDR010031540.1:0-12010 GCA_007922815.1 Macrotus californicus | reverse complement strand
AGTGTTTTTTTGCTTGAAATCAGGTTCTAGAAGTACCTGTTCCTATCTTCTTTCTACTTGTCAAACTGGAAACCCTTAGATTAGAATCTCATAATAGAGTTAAGATTCCTATTAGCTAATGTCACACATATTATTTTTCTCTGAACAGCTTACATTCTGGCAGCACATGAGGCTACACTTGATTGGCTGACCAGGGGAACAACCTCCCCCCACCTCATTAAATCTATTCCACTGGTCAAACACTGAAGCTGGGCTGGGGTGCTAATTAGACTTAGCAGGAGCACTTGCTATGTAACAATATAACAGGCAAAGTTCAACTTTCTCTTTTGCTAAATAAAACTATTATGTTGCAACACAGTAAGAAATTCATCTTAAACCATATATCTTTTAAAACATAATAAGCAGGGCATTTTTTGCAAATAAATGGAAGATGTAATTGGTGAGAGCATCATTCATTCATTCATTCATTCATTCATTAAACATCTATTTGAAGTAGTTTTTGGACCTCTGATGGGGACCAATAAATAGCACCCCCTTTCTTTACCAGGTTTTGAACAAATTAATTTAACAAATGGTCAAATATTTATTGTGTATTATGTGCCAGACACTGTTCTAGAAGCTGGAATATAATCATTGAAGAAAGCAGACAAATTCCTGGTCATGCAGTTGGTTATATCCTATTAAGAATAGATAGATTGAATACAAAAGATGATCTTTATGAATAATAAAATTGGAAGAAGTAGCTTAACGTGAATCTGAAATTGTCTGTAAATCGACTCCTGGGATTAGTCAGACATTCCTATCTACCCATTCCCAGGCAATGCTCCTCACGTGTGGCAGCTCTGTGCCAACAGCTAGCTCCCTAGAGGAAAAAATGGGGAGAATGCCCAGTCATTCTCCAGTTCATTAGTCTGATAGGCCATTCCATGCCCCTGTGGTGATGTGAGCCAACGAAAGAAGTCAGGTGAGTTTTAGGGAGTCTTAAAGGTATAGGGCAACCACTTTCCCTTCTAAATCTAGTTATTCTGGATTGTGTTCTTAATTGCTCATGAGAGACTGTGAAAACCCCAAGCCCGGAGGAGAAAACAGAAAGGGGCAGTAAGCTTCCACCCCAGGGAATCACACAGATCATGGCAATATCTAATGGCAAAAAAAAATCTAATTTTCAGGTCAGGTTAAATCTACAATGTTTTCTAAGTAGCTGTGGTAAGGAAGGTGTTGTGCTGAGCAACCACAGGGGTCATAGAAATAGCCACATGACACACTCCAGCCCTCATGGAGCCTTCCTCCAGTGGGAGGGTAAAGAGATGTTTACTACTGACAAAGCTGCAGGAGAACTTGGAAAATGTGCTTTTGGGAAGTACTTGACAACAGGGATTGTGAAGCCTTTGTCTAGGAATGCATTCAAGCTATGCCTTGAAGTTCCAGATCAAATGTTATCTTTTCTGTGGAGCCTGGTTTCAGGACTCAGGACTCAGTCTCTCTTTCTTCTAAATTTCCACAACAATCTATCTAACATCTCTCATTGTGCTTTAATTCTGATACCTTTCCTCTACTAGGTAACTGTCACGAGTCTGTTACTCTTCTTTGTAACATAAGCTCATTGAAGCCAGAAGTGTGTTTCACCCACAGTAGATATTGGAGAAATGTTTCTTAAGTGAATAAACAGTAAGCCAGCAACAGGGCCAATCTATTGAAATGGTTACTAATATCTCTCTCCCATAGTTTTTTTCCTCATGGAAATTGAAGTGGTGACATCTTCATGCTTCACCCTGTGTGTGATCAAGGCCACACAAGAAGGAATTATTTCAATCAATTGTTTACCTGCCTAATCCATGCACACAAATGGATCATTCATGTACTCTCATTGTTTGTCTATTTTCTGAGTATCTGTCACTTGTGACCCTTCAGATAGGATAGAGAGAACATCTACCAGAATAAGTATACAGACCTTGATCCAGAGGGAGTCACACAAAAGCTGTGTGTTTTTGTAGCTGCCTTCTTTGTAGAAGAGTATGGAACTCTATGATGCTTTTTCAACTCTTTCTATTTTATTTGTGTCTCTTTCTGAGATTTTATGGGCTGTACATAATTTGAATAGCCCAAATACAATGAGAAACAGATTATAAAAGTGCAACTAAATTTTTGGAGAAAAGTTATCTGTAGCTGTTCCCAGTTCTGAAGTCTATCACCATTAAGACAACTGTGAAACATTCGCTGCGGTATTTACTCAGTGGCCCACAGTAACAAACAATATATGAACAGCACTCTAGAATCCCAAAGGATTCTAAGTTTTCAAGAGCTTGAATGTATTGACTGAAGGCTTGGCAAGACCAATACCAGTGCTGGCAAAAGGAGAAATGCTGAAAATCCCATTTCCATGCTAGTTTTATTGCTAATCTGGCCATGTTTGTAAGGGTGGCTCTGGTCTGAGCTGGCAAAATTTCTCTGGGTTTCACTTTACTTCAGAAGTTCAATGTTTCAGTTGTGTGGTTTGGCTCCTGCTAAACTGCATTGAGAGCTTTGGATGAAACGCCTGAGGTTTGAGGCTATGTGAATCAAATCTGATGAAAAGGCCTATTTACAGTACTTAGCTGATTCTTTTCAAGTTCCCCAGCCCTGTGGTAACTGATTCCTGCTGTGCTGGGTGTAGTCCTCTGTTCTTGTTTTCACTCACCCCTCCAGAGTTATCGTTTAAGAGACTTTAAATTGATTATAAATGTGCAGCCTCTTCTAAAAATGCCTTGGTTAGGTACTCTTTGTTCTCATATCATGGAACATAAATATCACTTTCCAAGGCAAAGTGAACATTATCCAGGATAACTTGGAATCCTGGATGATTTTGTGGGACACAGAGAAACTCACTAGAGTGGGAATTATCAACTGGAGAGTAAACTTAGTAGGCCTGTGGTTTGATTAAGTGAAGCTGCTCCAAATAACGAACACAAACAAATGCACATCAGGGTTCTCAGGCTCTAAGGAATTCCGAGGTCCTTCTTGCATTCATGGCCTGTAGTTTGCCATGCTCTAGAGCAGTGAATCTTGATCATGGGTAATTTTGCTCCCCCAGGGGACATTTGTGATATCCGCAGATATTTTGTGTTGTCACAACTGGTGGGACCATCTAGATCAAAGTGGCACCTAGGGTGTAGAGGCTGGGGATGTTGCTAAACATTCTACAACGCACAGAACAGTAATCTCTGCCCCTGACGTCACCCTCCCTAAAGATTCAACCGATGCCAACTGTCACCATTGCCTTTGCAGTAATCCTGGTGTAGATAACTAACAAGTAATCCTGATTCTTGTTCTTAATGAGTTTTTATATTATAGGAGGTGGGGGAGGAGAGAGAGACTGCAGAGAGGGAGAGGGAGATAGATATTTTCAGTAGTAATTGCGGTAAGAAGGTGTTTCTCTGAGAGCAAGTGAGCATGCCAGCTCCTGGGGTCTGCACCTTAGTGGGGTCGTAACGAGTCGGGGCTAGTCCTTGGCGTTGTCAGTGCAGAAGAGTAAACAGCAGCACTTTATTAAGGGCAATCACATTCACAGGAGCTTCTGCTTTGCTGCAGTAATCAGTCATTTAAACTGGACAATTTATAATGTAAATTTATATTTTTATGTTTCTTTTGAGTTAAATGCCATTTTGGTCAAAGAAATCTATGAAAGGAGATTCTCTGTGACAGTCACCAAGCTGAAAATCTATTTTTCAAATCTTGGTTCTCAGGGTACATGTGACTTATTGCCTGATAATCAGCATATATTCAGCAATATTCAGCACAAATTTGGGGGCAGTTTCAATTGGTCAGACACTGCAGAGGCTCTGTTGAGTTTTCAGTGTTTATGTTTTAATGATGGAAATGCTGTAAGTCCCTACTTACATGTAGCCCTGTGGTGTTAATAAGGGGTGCTAGAGGAACAGTCAGTCTGAGGGGCTCCGTCCTGTTAGCTGTGTCAGATTGAAGGTTACCATGCCATGTCTCTTAACTCTTCCATCTTCTCTTAATTCCCATTGCTATCCATCCACTCCCCTGCCATTATGTTTCTTACTATCTTTCACCTACCACTAGAGATCTAGTTTCCTTTTTGCTCTTCCAGTGCTATTTCTGCAAGCTAATATAAATGAATTTTATTAAGGGTTCATTTTGAGCCTGTCAGTTCTCTGCTCAAAATCCGTTAATTGTATGGTACTGCCTACACAATAAAGTGCCACTTCTAGTTAAACAGTAGCTTCCCTATCCCATCCCTAATTTTTCTTTAAAGCACATATTTTCGTTGCTCTTCACACACCTATGCTCCAGGCAGCCAGGACCACTGGCTAATTTCCTACATGTTCTTTCTTCACTGTTCTGCTCTGGGTGTTTTCATTTACCTTTCCCTGTGCGAGTTGCACCCTCTGTCCCCCATTACTGCATGTACATGCCCTAGCCTTTCTTCAAAGATCAGGATGCACTGTCTCTAAATCTCTTCAGCTGAAAGTTCTTTGTCTCCTTTGAACTCTCTCTCCTCTACATTTTTCTCTTCTTTGTCCATGATTCAAAGTATTTTTGCTCTTGATTTACAAGCTGAATGTTATTACTTCAGGAGAAAAAAAAATTATGTAGAAAGAGGAGAGGCAGAATGATATAGAGTAATGTTTCTCAACCTTTAAGGTACATACAGATCACCTGGCAATCTTGTAACAACCAGGTCCTGATTCAGTAGGTTGGGATTGGGGCCGGAGATTCTGCATTTTTAACAAGTTTCCTGATTGATGTTGCTGTGGCGCCATGGGCCACATTGTGGGTGGCAAGGGTGAATAGGATTTGAAATAATACTTGTGAACAACAAGAAGAGCTATTGTTCAAGACTGCTGCAGGTTAACTGAAAGTAACTAGCAGGCTCCATTATGCTAAACAAATCTTCTAGGATTTGAATATTACAGTATTAGGTTGCATTTTTGGTCCTGTCATTTCCTGGCTGTGTGGTCTTATGCAAGTCAGTGAATTTCACTAAGTCTTAGCTTCATCTTCTGAAAAATGAGAGTAATAACATGCTTGTTCATCTGTGCTGCCTCTGCTTGGCTCAGCTGCCGCTGGTAATTTGCTGTCTGCCAACTCAGTCCTCCTAATGCCACTAACCAGTTAGAGGTAATTCTAGATCTTGGTTTGGAGTTCCCTCTTAGTTCTTAAAAATGGTTTCTCAATAGTGGTTTGTAGTTTCTATGACTAGTGCCTGGGCCAGTGAAATCTTGGTATAAGGGACACTCAAATGAGTTTTGGACTAGCCTTTCTACCTAACTTTTATCACGTGTGGTCATGTTTCAGATGATCTTCTGGCCTAGACCTGGTTTTATTTATCACCTGCTGGGACTATGGCCTGACTTCTAGTTTCTGTTACTTACTTGTGGCCAATCTTTTACCTTTAGGGCTAGCCTTGCTCCTGTTGTTTCTATCACCTGAATTGAATCTCTCCGCCCTGATGCTGCAGCCCTAGTTGCTTTCATTTACCCATTTCTCTGTCCTTTCTCAGGTGAATGTTTGTGTTGCTGTTAGGCTCCCACAGGATTTGAGAATATTACCATATTTTGCCATATATAATGTGCACCCATGTTTTTGGCCCAGACTTTCAGGAAAAAAATCTTTGTTTTAATATTTTAGTTCAATTATTTATTTATAGTTAGAAACTTATTTTTTTATTATAAACAAATTTTAGCATTTATTTTTGAACATATTATGGTATGAGAGATTTTATGTAACAAATAATTATGAAACACAAGTACAGACAGAAGCTATTTCAGGTACTACCCATGTATAATGCACATCTTTCTTTGTCCCTCAAAATTCTAGGCAAAAGTGCACATTATACAGGGCAAAATATTGTAGCTCATTATTTCAACATGTATTTGAGTGTTTACTATGAGCCAGAACTGTATTCTTTTCAGCCTCAATTAAGTTATTCATTCCCTTGTTTAACTCCTTATTCCCTCCTGAGAACTTTATGATGAAGTTCATACTGATTACAGTATTATTTATGTTACAATGATTGTGACGTTTAAAATAAGTTATGATTGGGAAAGCTCTCTTTGACTAAATGCTAACATAATGTCAGTATTTTGTATTATGATGTATATGTAGACACATGCAAAAATGTATGTTGATTAAGTAAATCTATTTCTTGACTTGATGTAAGCCTAATAGGATCTTTCTTGCAGGTGATAAAAGCTCAAAGGAGAAAAACATTCAGCACCAAATTTCTAATCTGGAAATATCAGTACAACTAAGCTTGGCATTGTGCATAGGTGAAGCATAACTTGATGGACATCTACATGGATTACCCAGTCATGTCTTCCCAGAAAAGCTGTCACAATACCTGAAATACCCACCATTAGAGATTCCTCTTGGAGAAAATCGTTGTGTGTCTTGGTTAAAAAGAAATGTTCTTGGAAACAGGAGGCTTATTACCAGTTGTTATTTACTTTGAGGAGATACATTCATCGAGTAGGTTGCTATCATTTAGAGAAGTACAAAGTAGGACCCTAAAGGAAGATAGAATAAAATGCAAGGAAATCTTCAGGTAGGCAAGACAGAAAAAAGGCCTTAGAGGATGAGCCTCAGTGTTCTGGTTGATGGGGCCACAGGGGCTACCTTCAAAGCTGTGCCTGATCCAGTAGGTGAGGCAAGTCTGTGTTTTTGGAGGGAGAAAACAAAAACTGAGGCATCCTTTGGAAAAGCATTGTCTTAGTCAGCTCAAATTGCCATAACAAAACTGCATAAACTGGGTAGCTTAAACAACAGAAACTAATTTTCTTAGCAATTCTGGAGGCTTTCCGTCTGAGATCAGAGAGCCAGCGTGGTTGGGTTCTGGTGAGAACTCTCTTCCTGGCTGGTAGATGGCTGTCTTGCTGTGTCCTCTCATGGTGAAGAGAGAAAGAGAGCATGCTCTCTTATAAGGGTGCTAATCCTATCACGAACACCCAGCCTTGTGACCTCATCTAAACCTAATTACCTCTCAAAAAGTCTCATGTCCGAATTCCATTACATTGAAGATTAGGACTTCAACATAAGAATTTTGAGGAGACATAATTCAGTCTACAGTAAGTTTAATCATGGAAAATACAAAAAGATTTTCTCTTGGTTAATTTTCTAGTTTCTACTTCTAAACTTTCATTCAAATATTGGAATACTGTTAAGCTCATGGCTCAGCATTCTTTAACCCTTCACTTTTCACAGTGTGTAGATTACCTTTGAGTGTGGAACTCTTTGAGTAACCAACCAAACCAGTGACTCCCAAATGTGTCCTAAATATTCAAGTCTATCATGAGCTTCCAAATGTCTTGCATTTTTATCTCATTGATCACTGCGAGTGATGGGACTGTGATGGGACTCATCTGACCTCTCAGAAAGACATCATCTTCCTTCTTAATTTTACATACTTGGTGCCTCCTGGGTGAGGAAGGAGTTGTGACTTAAACCTGCCATTAGCATATCTGAAACATTGTTTAGCAGCTATAAAATTTAGATATTGATGAAATCGTTCCAGTTTCATCAGCTTTCCTCTGTAGAAGCTTTCCTTTTACCAGAAGGAATACCTTATCATAGTCATACCCTGGCTGAGCCACAAAACTCAATGAAGCAATATTACTTCACCATGTATGAAAGTTAATTGCTATGACCACTTCTTTGTTCAGATTACCTAAGGACGAAGCTTGTGTGAAGGCTGTTTAGATGTAGGAACCATGCATTTGGTAGTTAAATGCAGGGTTCTGGGTCCGCTAAAATTCTGCCTCTTAATTTGGCTCGAGGACTCTGTTCAATTTTCAGTAACAGACTTTGCCATGGATGGGTGTGATTATACAACTTAAAGCACAATAAATTTACAGAAAAGCAATAAATACAGGAATGATATATGGTAGATAGTTTTTCAAAAGGTTTCTTCTTTTAAAAAAATAACCAGCAAAATCGTCTCGCAATAGGTCTTCAGATCAAAATCTTTGCCTGTCTTGTGCATGCCTAATCTTGACAACAGACAAATTTTCTAATCAGTGCAGATTTGCCCTTTTTCTCTCACTAGTACTTTGTACAAAAATCACATTGTTCACAATTTAATGTCTTGTAGCCTTATCCCATTTTCAGCAGATTTTTGCAACATAATATTTTTATCCACTTGCTTTAGCTCTTTTGTTATATATTCAAACTAAAAAATCTATTGCCACACAACATGTTTTCATTACTGTCTAAGCATAACAGAAACACATTTGACAATTATATTTATACAAACCTACAGCTCTTGTTTGTTTTTAAAAGATCTTATTTGTTTGAGTTTAGAGAGAAAGGAAGGGAGGGAGAAAGAGGGAGAGAAACATCATCAATGTGTTATTGGTTGCCTCTGGCACACCCCCAGCTGAGGACCTAGCCTGCAACCCAGGCACGTACCCTGACTGGGAATCAAACCAGCAACCTTTTGGTTAGCAGGCTGGTTCTCAATCCACTGAGCCACACCAGCAAAGGCCAAACCTATAGCTCTTTTAATATATCTAATCATGTCAAATATATTTAGCTTTCTGTAAGGAAAGAAGTGCAAGATCCTATACATACAGTTAATCCAGTATCAATAGTAAGAAAAACATTCACACCATTTATTATAAACGACAGCTGCTAAAATATATTAAGCATTCACTACATGCTTACGTACATTTCCTAGAATTCTTATAAAAACTTTGCAAAGCAATCATTGTTATCTTTACTTTTTATGTAAAAGATTAGAACCAGAGATGCTATAAAAACCTGTCCTACATCATAGCTACTAAGGGGTAGATGAAATTTGAACTAGAAGTTTCTCATTCTGATGCTCTAATCTCTCCTTGTTTCATTATTCCATGCTGCCTGTGTCAATGCAAAATGAGAGAAATGAAATCATCTCAGATCATTGTTATTTTTAAAGTACTTGTTTCAGAGGAGAAAAATGCTTTATAGACATGTAGTTACAGATAATTGTGGGTGATAAAAGTGAATCTAAGAAGCGGTAAGTGACATTTCCAAAAGCATGCAAGGTAAAAATATTAAAGAAATTCAATATTTCAATTTCTGCAATGCCCTAAAAGTTAATTACTTGATTTACTTAGTTGAAAATCTTCATTGACTTTGAGTGAAGTCACAGCCTTAAAAGAAGTCACTTTGAAAACAGAAATGTTAATGGTGGTAGCAGTAATAGTCAATATATGCTTCGTGCTTACTAGGTGTCAGGTGGTGAGTAGAAGTCTGTACCCACACATTCGCTTCTCATATCAATCCGGGAAATGGTAGGAGATTCTAGGTATAGGCTAGAAGAGGATATTTGAGACCCCAAATCTTAATTCTCCAGTTTTCTGCTATGTTAGGTTACTCAGGATGGGAAAGTAGGCCAGGTGAATGCACAGGTTTTATATCTAACCATGGTTTTGGTCCCAAATCCATCAATCACCTTCCTCTCTTGTAGGCAAGTTGGATGGTGTGGAAACTAAAGCATAACTTCACCTTTCTCCCCACCCGCCTAAAGCAGAGCGGACCTGGGCCACACATTCCACGTGCTCATTTTCCAGCTTCCCATCATGGTTTGTACAGGCCTTCTAAATTCTGTATTACCTGCTTGATTCTATGAGTCCGAGGCAAGATGAAATAACAACCATCATAATGATAGCTAAAATTTTTTAAGTCAAGCTGTTTTAAGTGTTTTACATATGTTGTCATTTATTTATGAGGGTAACAGTGTAACACAGATTCTATTATCCCTGTTTCAAAGTCAAGGAAATGAAGATTCAGAGAGGTTAAGTGATTTGCTCAAAGGCACACAGTTAATAAGCGGAGGAGGCAGAAGTTGCAAAAGATAAAAACTCATATCACTCCTGTCAGTAAAACCTCTGCCACCTGCTACAGAGGGCCCATGTGTAACCTTGAGGAGTCAAGGTCTGTATTCCCCTTTGAGTGAGAGAAAGGGTGGTGGACGCCATTTGAGCTCTGTCAGGAGGTTCTATAGCTCTTGGGCTGTGCAGTGAGAATGCAGAACTTGTTTTTTCCTTTGTTACAGTGTGATGCCATAGACGGACAGAAGAAAAGCAGTTCCTTTTCCTGACATGTGGGAAGTAGTAACAGCTTCTTGAGAACTTCCAATTCTGCAAGTCAGTTTATGCCAGAAAAATGTATGTGCAAAGTGAAGTTAAACGTTCTTGTCTGTGATTTAAGGGATGCTGTTTTAGATAAATGCTCTGACAAATGGTTGGTTTTACCAAAGGCACTACACAGTCACATCACTTAATACCTTTTTAATTCATCTTTCCCCTTGTGCTTGCTCTTGCCATTATTCTCTGTTCTGTGGATGGGTTCTGTTACATGCACACAGAACTGACTCTGCAGTTTTTCAATATAAGATGTACCCTCTCCTCCTAAACATTTTTTTATTTAATAAATTGCTTATTTCTTCTATGTGATCTGCAATTGATTGATGATAATGTTTTTTTAGTCTTCATTTTTATTTTGGTAAAATATACATAACAGTAAATTTCCTGTTTTCACTATTTAAAAAGTACAATTCAGTGGCATTTAGTACATTTACACTGTTGGGCAACCATACACTATCATGTGGTTCTACAAGATTTTCTTCCACAAGGAAACGCTATTAACCAGTCAATTTCTATTCCATACTTCTCCCATACCCTGGAAAACACTACTTTTCTCTCTGTCTTTATGGCTTATTCTGGATATGTCATAGAAATGAAATTATATAGTGTGCAGTTTTTATGTCTGGCTTCACTTAGTGTTCACCTGGCAAAATGTTTTTGAGGTTCATCTGTGTTGTTCATCTGTATCAGTACTTCATTCCTTCTTATGGTTGGATAATTCTAGTCCATTGTATGGATGGAGCACATTTTGTTTATCTGTTCGTCGACTGATAGACAATTTGTGTTGTGAATAGACGGCTGTGAACGTTTGTGTACGGGTTTTTGTTTGAACACCTGCTTTCACTTCTTTCGGTTACAGGACCCAGGATTGGATCTGCTAGGTCATATGGTAATTCTATGTTTAATTTATTGAAGAACCACTGATTGTTTTTCATAGCAGCTGCACCACTTTATATTCCCATCACCAATGTGTGAGAGCTCCAATTTCTTTACCTCCCCAAACACTTTTTAAAGAATTTGTTTATTTGATTGTGGCCATCCTAGTGGATGTAAAGTGATATTTTGTGCGGTTTGATTTACATTTCCTTAATGACTAATGGCACTGAGCACATTTTCATGTGCTTCTTCACCATTTATATGTCTTTTTTTGGAAAATATCTATTCACGTCCATTTTTAAACTTGGGTTGTTTTTTGTTTGTTTTTGAATTGTAAGAATTCTTTACACACTCTGGACACTAGACTCACATACATGATTTATGTATATTTCTCAGATGTGGGTTGTTTTTCACTTTCTTGATGGTGTCCTTTGATTAACAAAAGTTTTAAAATTTTGATAAAGCGTAATTTATTTCTCCTTTCTTGCTTATTCTTGGTGTCATATCAAAGAAACCATTACGAAATTCAAGGTAATACAGATGTATTTTTTTTCTAAGAGTTTTATAGTTTTAGCTCTTTCATTTATGTCTTTGATCTATTTTGAGTTAGCTTTTGCATTTGGTGTGGAGAAGAGGTCAAACTCCATTCATTTGAATGGAGTTGTCTCTGCACCATTTATTGAGAAAACTGTTTTGCCCATTGGATGATCTTGGCAACCATGTCAAAAATCAGTTGATTAGACAGAAAAGTGCATGAAAAAGGCCTGGGTAAGATCGTCTAGTGAAGGAGTGGAGGTTAGAGAGAACTAAACCTTTAAATAAGATTACTATAATTAATAGACTCAGGTATATTCTCTGAATGCATTTTTAAAGAAAGGAATGTTTGGTAATTTGAGATGTGAATTTAGTTCAGAAAATTGTAGTTTTTACAGAGTGGAGAGGTTTCTGAAGAAAATAACAGAAATAATTTTTAAGAGATTTAGAGAATACTCTAAAGTTCAGAA
>VMDR010031539.1:0-12015 GCA_007922815.1 Macrotus californicus | reverse complement strand
GGGGGGGGGGGGGGGGGGGGGTGGTGGTGGCCTGGTGAAAAGGGCGGGGGCACCACTAGGGAGGCCTGCCCGGGGGCTTTCTCCCCACAGCGCTATTTCAGGCACTTGCCAAGTCCCACGAGTCAGCGAGCCCGGGAAGCGTTTTTTCAAAGCAAGGCCTTTGCCCTCTTTGGCAGGCTCCTCAAAGCTGCCTGGCTCTCCCTGCGCCTGGGGGACACCGCAAAAGGCGCTTTTTGTTCCACTTCTCAATGGGGACATCCTCAGGGAGCCTTGGAGAGGCTGGTGCGAGCCCAAGGACACTTGAGGCAGGGCCACTTGGGTGGGCGGCAGGAGGGAGAGGGCCAGGCAGCTGGGGGAGCCGAACTTGGGGAGGGGCGGGGGAGGGGCGGCGGCCGCAAAAACACGGGAACTGCTCACGGGAATCAGGGTTAGGAACTGAGAGATGCGGCCAGCGGAAGAGATACTTCTAGAGGCTGGAGCACAGAGAGCTTGTCCTTTTTTTAAAATTTTTACACTTTTAGTTGCACTGCAGTGTTTGGTACACAAATAATACCTCAGGTCTATGGGGATGGATGCTGAGGAATAGATAGAAAGAGCATTTGCCTTGGAGTTGAGTGACTTCCAGACACTGTGTTTTTTTAAGAAGATACTTTCCCACCTCTTAACTGATAATCTTTCGCGGAAAGGTGCGTTCATCATCAGCCCTGAAATAAAGGGCCCCTGTGTCTCGTGTCAGCGTGATTAATACCTGCGTTCGTCTCGGAAACCGTGAGTGATGGCCCACGGCCCGCGATCAAGTGCTAGTACCACTTCTGCTTACAGCAGCCCAGACTCCTGGGACCGGGAAGGGCTCTCTTCCACTCCGTCTCTGGTAAACGCCTTCAATCGAAATCTTTTAGGAGGGAGCGTGGTAGCTCTCCAATTCAGTTATGTTCATCTCTGAAGCTACTTCGACTTAGACTGTTTATGCGTAACAAGTGATTGTAAAACACCTTTGAACTAGTTGGGGGTTTGTATGTATGTTTTCTTATTTTTTTAACTTTTTTTGTTGTTCAAGTATAGTCATCTCCATCCCCCCGCCCCACACTCCCCCCGTATGTATGTTTTCTATAAATAAAAAGTGAATTTCATTTGGACCTGGTGAAAGGTGAATTAACAAATTATTCCCTAAGTCCGGCAAGAATGTGCAAGAAGAAAATGAATAATTTTTCTCTTGAATAATTCTTAGTAAGCCTTTCTCCCCTGACTCCAAAAAAACCCCCCAAAAATCAACAAACCAAACTAAATGAAACAGTAAGAGCTGACCTTTGCGGTGCTGCGCTGAGTCCAGTTTGTACAAAGTTCATACCTGGTTTTATGACCTAACTGTTTCCCATCGTCTAAGTGGATTTGAACATTATCTTTTAAACAGGCTGTTTCCAAGGAAAGTCTGAGTTGGGTTGCTTTGCAGCGCGTTCACAAAGCAGCTTCTCCGACTGGTGCACAAGCCAGAGGTTCTTGAAAGATGATATACCTTCCTTCCGGAGGCAGATATTTCAGGATTGGGGAAGTGGCGCTTCCTGCGTTCTCACAGGGGAGGAGATAAAGGAACCCGGGCAGCGCCCTCGGAGAGAGCGGAGCCTGGGCTGAGCAGGCAGCTGTTGTTTTCATGTGCTGGGCCCCCTGCTACCGTGAGAGGTGGGCACAGCCAGAGACCGTCTGTGGACAGGACATGACGTGGGGTGGCTGGGGTCTGGAGCCCGTGATGTCCGGGCGCAGGTTTGCAGAACATCCAGGGGAGTGCAGGGATTCCCCTCCCCCTCTGCTCACCCCCATGGTGCCAGCCTTCCCTAGGTCCCCTGGTGTCACCTCTGCCCTCTTTTATGCCACATTCTGGGAATGTCGGTGTTGTTTACGTTATGTTTGGTCCTTGCTGCCTTCCACAAAAGCCCAGCGACAGGTAGGTAAAGCTTGCTTTTTGTTTTCTTCCCCTCTTCCCTTCGGTTTCCCTGTGTGCTCCCCACCCTTTCCGCATCCGGGCTCCTGCGGCCTAGGAACCCTAGTGAATGAATGAAAGTGGTTTGAACATTTAATTCATCCAAAAATACTCATGTGTTACAACTGTGGCCTCTGCCAGGCATTTATGCATTTAAAGAAGTCCACGAACGAAAAACACCCTAACAACCCAGGAACTGCCCAACGGAAACACAGTCATCATAACAATAAAGGTCCCAATATAATCCTAAAGGAGGAAAAAGCCCAATAACATAATAACAAAAAGTTTATGTTTTTTTTGGAGGGAGCAGGAGTAAATGGAGAGGAAACGGGAGGAATTATAAGATCATTAATTTTCTTATCTTTCTTAGCTGGGACATAGCAGATACTATTGGATATTTGAAACTAAGAAATACATGTTTAAGCATCTTATTTAAAATAGAAAATGTTACCACTATTAGAACTAAAATTTAGACTCTACAGTAAAAGAAAACAAAGGGAATAGAAATGAAACATTAAAACTGAAAATGATATAATATGATAGTGTTGTGATTAATGTCTAATAAGTGTGAATGAGATCAACTTATTTATTAAAAGAAATAAGCTCATAGAATGGATAGAAAAACCCTGCACTCAACTATGTGTTGTCTTAAAATATATATATATATATGTATATGAGAGGTCTGTCCAGAAAAAGTCCAGCCATTGTTAATATAATGAGAACAGTTTGCACAACATCAGTGTGACCTGGCAGCCAAGGAGGGTGGCCTGGAATGCACATGCGTGAACAATGATGACTTCACTGTACTAGTCAGTGGGGTGGTAGACACCACTGAGTGAGCATGTGCACTGTGTGGTTGTCACATTCAAAGTGACTGAGCAAGTAGAGCAATGAATCTGCATCAGATTTTGCATTAAGTTTGAACGTTCCTCCGTGGAAACTATTTGGATGATAAAGAAGGCCACAGCTATGAGCTAGTGGTGATTGGCAGCTTCGTCTTGACAATGCACCTGCTCATGCATCACATCTGGTGCAGTGTTTTTTGGGGAAACATCAAATCACCCAGGTGACTCAGCCCCCCTAGAGCTCCAATTTGGTGCCCTGTGACTTCTGACTTTCCCCCAAACTAAAATCACGTTTGAAAGGGAAGAGATTTTAGACCATTGACGAAATTCAGGAAAATATGACGGGGGCAGCTGAGGACAATTGGGAGAACTGTGTGAGGTCCCAAGGTGCCTACTTCGAAGGGGACCGAGGTGTCATTGTCCTATGTACAACGTTTCTTGTGTCTTGTACCTTCTTTAATAAATGTCTGTATTTTTCATAGTACATGGCTGGCTTTTTTAGTACATTTTCTGGCTCTTTTTTTAACCTAAAACCAAGTGACTGAGACTCCCAGAGAGAGTACCTGCACTCCCAGAAATCTCTCTGTGGGAGGTGGTGGAATTCCAGGCACAGTGGCTTCCGGGAGGGACGGATATTTTTGGACTAAATTTCCCCGGCCCCTAAAATCAGCCTGTGTGGTGGCCAGCTCATGCAACCCGCCCTGTGTGCATGAGTTTGCTCTAGATTGCTGAGCAGTGGCTGTGCCTGGCTGTGTTTAATGCCAGGCATTTCAGAGGACCACATGAGGACATGCCTTCTAATGTGGTGGGTGAGAACCACTCCCATCAACGGGCCCGTTAGGGCAGAGCGTCTCTGGGGAAGTCCGTCAGAAAGCTGCCGTGACTAATTTGGGGCCTTGAGTGTGCGTGCTACTTGATATCTCCGAGCATTTGTGTTGAATGGGTCAGGGCTTGCGTTATCGAAGTTCCCCTGTGTGTCTTGATTTCCGAGAGGCGGAGTGAGACAGGCCTGGGTTAGAATTCCAGCTCTTCCACGTCCCCGTTGTTAGAACCTGGGAAAATGTCCGATACTCTCTGACCCTCAGTGACCTCATCTGTACCATTCATTCCTTCAACAATTACTTGTTGAAAGCTTACAATATGGCAGTCTATTCTGGATGCAGGGGATACAAAATCTCTGCTCCCATGGAGCTTATATATATACATATTTTTAAACTTTTCAATTGCAGTTGGCATACAATGTTAGCTTCAGGCATATAACATAGTTATTATGCATTTATTAATTTACAAAGTGCTCCCCTGAGTAAGTCTACTACCCACCTGGTACTACACACAGTTATCAGAATATTACTGACGATATTCCCTATGGTGTACCTTACATCCCTGTGACTGTTTTTGTAACTGACAATTTGCACATCTTCATCCCCTCTCCTTTTTCACCCAGCCCCTTGTTCAACCCCCAACCCTCCTTGCATTTGGTAGCCATGAATTTGTTCTCGATATCTGAGTTTGTTTTTGCTTTCTTTGTTCATTTTTTTTTTTTAGATCCCACCTATAAGTAAAATCATGTGATTTTTGTCTTGGACTTACTTCACTGAGCATGATACCCTCTAGGTCCATCCGTGTTGTTGCAAATGGTAAGATTTCATTTTTTTTTATGGTTGAGTAATATTCCATTGTTTATATGTACCATGTCTTCTTTATCCACTCATCTGTTAATGGACACTTGGATCGCTTCTATATCTTGGTTATTGTAATTAATGCTGTCATGAACATAGGGGTGTATATATCTTTTTAAATGACTGTTTTTGATTTCTTTGGGTAAATACCCAGAAGAGGAATTGCTGGGTTATATGGTGGCTCTATTTTTAATTTTTTGAGGACCCTCCATATTGTTTCCCATATCATGAAGCTTGTAGGTGAATGGACTAGGAGGGAAGGTAAACGACAATCAACATACACCTGGAACTAAAACAAAATAATATTGAATGTCATCTGTAATTGAAAAATAAAACTTAAACAACAATAATCAGCATAATCCATCAGGTGGGATGAGTGATATGAAAAAGCCAGGTGTGATGGCCGGGAGAATGATGGCAGTGTGTGTGTGTGTGTGTGTGTGTGTGTGTGTGTGGTGTGTGTGTGCACATGGTGCTGTCTCAGAGAGCAGGTTCAAGGAAGTCTGCCTGAGGAGGGGCCTGCGATCCCTGAATCCACTGAGACAGTGGAGCAGAGACCTGGGGAAAGGCTTCCTGGTGGAGGGGACAGTGCAGAGACTAACCCAGGAGGAGGGAGCTGCAGGTGGATGAGCAGGGAGAGCAATAGGACTTGGGGACAGAGCTACCTGCAAGCCGCATTCAATATTCTATGTTGTGGGGGGTACTTTGGATCTACCCCAAGTCCTGGGTCTAGCCAGCTCAGAAACCATGGAGGGTTTTGCAGAAAGCAGTGATACAACCTGATTTGTATTTCAAAAGCGTTGCTCTGGCGTGTGAGTTGAGAACAGACCGATGGTTGGACGTGTCCGCACCAGTCAGGGGAGGCACTGGAGTCTTCGAGCAGGGTCCAGCAATGGAGATGGCAGGGCGTGGTCGACTCTGGGTCTGTTTTAAAGGCGGAGTCGACAAGATTTCTGATGCGTTGGATGTGGGAAAAGAAAGGATGAAGTCAAGGGTGACTCCAGGTTGTTGTCTGAGCACCTGCGGCACGGAGGGGCTCCATGCTGGGAGGGGGGAGAAGCTGGTGGAGGATGGAGCATTCTGTTTTAGCCTAGGAGGTACCTGCTGGGTTTACAAGTGGGGGCGTGAAGTTGGGAGTTGGAAACAAGAGATTGGGGCTCAGAGGGTGGAGTTGGGAAGGAGACAGACAAAGGAAGTAAAGCCTTGGGGTCCGATGGCATGGGATAAGGGCCGACAGAGCTCGAGAACAGCTGAACCCTGTGCCCTTGGTCACTGGACACTGAGGGGTCAGAGGGATGAGGGGGAACCCCCCCCACTGGAGTGGGGATGCAGGGAAACCAAGACCGGGAGGGGTGGGTTCGGGGAAGCCGAGGGAAGAAAAATCCAAAGAGGAAGCCTTCCGCTGTGTCAGAAGAGGCTGCTGGTGGTCGAGTGAGGTGACGTGGAACTGGCAGGGTTGTGAGTGGGAATAATGTTTGAATGTTGTTGGAACGGACCCCACCCCAGACCTCTCCTCTGTTCCTCTGTTTCTGCTACCCCATAGCCAACTGCTTAGCAAGTTCTAACGGCTCTACTTTCTTTCCAAATTTGTTTTAAATTTTATTTAAAAACTTTTCACCTCCGTTGAGCTGTAATTGACCTGTAACAGTGTATTGACTTAAAACGTACGGCGTGATGACCGGATGAAGGCACGCGCTGTGAAACGGAGACCACAGTGTGCTTGGTTGTCGTCCATCATCTCCCACAGTTGGTGTTTCTTCTCTTGGGATGGGAACGTTTAAGGTCTGTTCTCTTAGCAACTTTCGAACGTCAATGCCAGTGTCTGTTAACTGCTTTCAGGATACTGCCCAAATGGAACCCCTGGGCACTCCTCCCAGCACAGCTGCTTTTGAATCAATTAAACATCAGCTGACACCAGGAAATTAGACCCTAAGCCTGTAAGTGCCTCAAGGTCACAAAGTCAAAGCCGATGCACAACCAGGCTCTGAGCCACAGCCAGTCAGTCATGTCCTTGCTTTGCTTCCTTCTTTTCTCTATAAAAGTGTCTCCCCAGTACCTTTGGAGGAGTCCTCCTAACTACTTCCAGATAGACTTTTGCTTAAGTTATTATTGTATTTGTTTCACTGTGTGTTTTTCAACTTTAAATAAGTGATATTTGTTACATGTTTCCATTCCCATTTAGTCCTCTTACCCCTCCGCTCCTTCCCCCTCCCCCACACACACCGGTGGGTCTTTAATGCTGCTCTAACTCAAGTTGTATCTGCTTCTTGCCTGGTTTACTTCTTGGTCTCTTAATTGGTCACCCTGTCCCCAAGAGCTAGCTTTTTAACATGTCCTATCACATTAGTCCCTTTCACTCAAAACACATGCATGTGCGCACACAGATGTAAACATACATGCACTCTTCACCTTCACCTGGGCCTCAGAGCCCCACTCAGCCTGCACCTTGCTGGCTTGCCCTGCCTCCTGACTGCCTCCCGTTCACTCCACCCGAGCCATTCTGACCTTCCTGTTCTTGAGCACCGGGCTCCATCCCAGCTCAGGACATTTGCTCTTTCTCTTACCTGTCTCTGGAAAGCCCCGCCTCCAGATCCTAGCTTGGCTGGCTCCTTCTGGTTTTCGGCGGCGTAGAGATGGAAGAATCCCTTAGAGCCCACCACAACGTCCACAGGCCCTTGGAGGGGGCTTCATTCCACCCCGGCCAGTGTGCTCCTTAATCCCCTCGATCTCATTTGTCTGCTCATTCTCAGATTTCTTTCTTTCTTCTTTTTTTTTTGCCTGGTTCCAAATTGAGTTGCAAGAATCAGTCTATCTGACAAAGATTTTCAAATATAATTTATTGTAAAGAGTCAGTCTTCTCTGCGGGGAAGTTAAATTTAGGTTTTGTGTTGCTGCTGTTGTAGATTCCTGAACTGGCAGAACTTTTGTGAGCTACCGAGAGGGCCTTGTGACCAGTTTCCTTCGCTCCAAGGTGACAGGGGTTCATGCCAGTGAGCAGGCTACCAAGTTAGCTGGATGCGGAGAATAATGCAAAATCTTCCTTGTGATGTCAAGGCTGGCCTCTGACTCAGAACGGCCTCCCGACCACATTCTTCCTGCGTTTCAGAGAGATGTGGTGTAGCTCCTGGAAGCTGGGAGGGACCCTTGTCAACATCTAGCCTAGTGCTGAAAATTTTTCTTTCTCTCTTTTTTTTTAAAGATTTTATTTATTTATTTTTAGAGAGAAGGGAAAGGAGAGAGAAAGAGAAACATCGATGTTTGTGAGAGATACGTTCATCGGTTGCCTCTTGCACGCCCCCAACTGGGGACCTGACCTGCAACCCAGGCATGTGCCCTGACTGGGAATCAAACTGGCCACCTTTAGGTTCGCATGCGCCAGTGCTCAATGCACTGAGCCACACCAGCCAGGGCATAAAATTTCTTTGATAAATATATGAAAAGGGAGCTTTTTGCTTTACAGGTATGAGGTCCAGGGAAGTGGATTGACTGGCCCAAGCTCATCTGCCTTCCTTGGGCTTCTGTTAAGTAATGTTCGCCTGTTGTTAGGGCTCAGCTCCTTAGCGGGGGCAGGGCCCCAGCCCAGCCAGGACCCCTGTGGGCCCTGGTAGAGCCAGATCCCCCCAGGGGAGGCAGCTGGAAGCACAATAAGGCCAAAGAGGAAGAAAGAAGAAGGGGGGAGACCAGAGCAGGGAGAGAAGGGAGAAGGATGCTGGAAGGGGAGGGCTGTGGGGGATGGAGTAGACAGAGGGGGCCCTGCCCCACCCACCAGTTTCAGATCCCAAAGCACAACCTGCCTCTGAATGGCGAGTGCTTTGGCAGCAGCCTGGCTCTTGAAGATCTTAGATAGCAGCTGCCTGCCTCTTAGCGTTTTAGGCTGAATTTCTTTGCTCTCTGATCATCTTCATCCCACAGCCAGCGACGGGCTGTCGACTGAGCTTTCAGAGCCGGGAGGGTTCGCAGAGGACGGCTGGCCAGGACACCGGCACCCCCAGCTTTTGCTCCAGCTCCCAAGTGGGGCTCCATGTGTCAGGGACAGGAAACCCTGCAGTTTTCCCCTCCTCACTTCTCAGCCTCAGGGCAGCTGAGAGGGTGGTGCATGTGCGCGTGTGAGTGTGTGCTTGTGCCTGCCGCAGTGTGCGTGCCTGGAGGTGTGAGCGCGTGTGTGCATACCCGGGTGTTGGCAGCGGGGATCTGTGAGATGATGTGTTGTGGAGCTGCAGACCACCTCCTTGGAGAGGGGCTGATTCTGGAAGCCAAACTCGCAGAAGAAGAAGAAAGAGCTAAATGGAAGCGACAGCGGACGTACCCCGGCCCCTCCAGGAAGTAGTTCTAGCAGAGACTGGTATGTGGTTAGAGGTCCCCGAGCGGCAAAAGCACTTTCTAGCTGTTGAGTAGCCTGATAGTTGGCTGGTTTAACAATCATTATTTTTTAAAAAATTGACAGTAATATGTCTTTATTACAGATTACATTTATGAAATCACTGTTGGTAATCTTGGAAACCACGCACCGAAAAGAAGTCGGATTTCAGAGTCTTATTGCATACCGCTGAGGCTCAGGTGGCAAACACCAGGCCCGCGGGCCGAATCCCGCCCTCCACCTCGTTTTATCCCGCCCGGCCCTTGTTTCTACCCAGCGGCAGCGCCGAGCTCTTTGCCCCTGGTCAAGGAGTAGTTACACTTACACAGTCCTAAAGTCACATTCGGCCCTTTGAAGGCCACCACTAGGCTGACGTGGCCCCCGGTGACAATGAGTCCGACACCCCTGCATTAGGGGAACAGCGGGAGGGGTACACAGTGCTCTCTCACTCAGTTTGTAAATCTGAAGTACCTGCCAATTCCCAAGACTACCTTTGCAGCCAGATTGGAAAAGTGTAGTAACCAATATCGTCATAAGAAATGTCCTACAAATTAAAACCATTTAAAATGCTTTTAAATGCATTCTTTATCAGTAATTCAGCATATGTTTTTTTTTTTTTTGTATCGTATTCACTTACGCTTAAGAATTAAAACAAGTATTTTACTCTGATGGAACCATGGGAAGTCTCTCAGTCATGCAATCTACAGAGACAACATTCAAGGTGAAGGGAAAAAAATCACACTCTTCTTATTTTTTTAAGTATCCGTATAGAATCATCTACTTCATAGATGAGGAAACCCACGAAGTTTCCCACACATCAGATATGTATTTTCAGTTCATCAGAAGCACCTGGGATCTACAGCGAATTTGTAATTAGATGGCGTTTCAGTAAAATCAAAATGGGCCCTGCAAGTTTCTCTAGACAAAAGCCCCCAGTGGACTAAGGACCGTCAGTAATTAATGTGACCATTCAGGGGATGGTGGCTTTCCCTAAGGAGTCAAACCTGTCAGCACCAGAGGTAATCATTCTACATTAACTTATATGTAATTCCACTTAAATTCTTCACCCAAGTATAACAGTCTCTCCACCAGCAAAAAGCATGGGACCATTTTAAAAAACAAGGAGTTATTTTTTAAACGTAACAGGTTCCATCAGCTACTCTTGGGAACAGGATCTTGTTCAATAGAACCCCTTTGTTTGGTGGCTTTTACAGGCACGTCCCTGGACCAATTCTGTGTGTTGTTCTAAGGGCTCACCAACACATACAGCATGCTGTAGAGGCAGTAAAAAAAAGCTAGAAGATGAAAAACTTATGTGCACCACCCTTCCTTCCAATAGCATGCTAGCGATCCTCGATCCTCGACCCTCGGAAGATGAGAAACCACTCAGCAAGCCCAGGGACTGCTGCAGCTCGCTGCCGGGGGAGAGAGTCCAGACCTCGGACAGGAAGGGGCAGCACAAGAGGAGCCCAGCAGACTCCCCAAGGTGAGGAGATGGAGCTGAGCGCCCAGGAAGCACAAGCTCACAGGGCAGCAGCCACAGCGCAGAGGACTAGAGGAGGGGACTGCACAGAGGGAAATTTGGACAGCTGCAGATCTACACAAGGCCAAGGCAAGAACTACACGAGGGTTTGGGGGGACAGGGTCCTTCGACACTCGACCCGGCTGGGAATGGTGCCGGTTCCCACCAGACAAACAGGAAAATCTCCTCATACATGGGGCACTGGGGAAAGTACACACAAGGGTCTTGCCTTGGACTTCAACACAATTAATAGCTTCTTCTCACTGAAAGGCATCATTTAGAGAATGAAAAGACAAGCCAGGGAGCGGGAGAAAATGTAAAACATATGTTTAATGAAGGACTTGTATAAAGAAGGAAGAACTCTCACACGGAGTGTTAAAAAAACAACAACCTCATTAAAAAAAAATAATAGGCAAATGATTTTAACAGATGCCTCACTAAAAAAGATGCTCAACATCATTAGCCATGCAGGCAATGCAAATAAAGGCATGCTGCGGTACCACTGCCCTCCTCTTTGGGGGGTGGAAATTACGAAGCGTGGTCGTACCAAGAGCTGGCGGAGATGTGGACAAATCGGACCTCTCGTGCCTGCTGGTGGGAATGTAGGAAGGTATAAGCCCTTCGGAAAACACTTCGGCAGCTTCTTAAGCAACAAGCATACACTTAACCATGTGTGACAGTTCACCCACCCCCAGGTGTTCACTCAAGAGAACAGTGTGGTGGTTACCACAGGAGTGTGGAGGGTGGGGAGTGGTGATGATCACTGAGGTTCAAGGGGGTCAAGGACGTGATGACAGAAGGAACCTGGCTTTTGGGCGGTGCGCGCACAACGTGATATACAGATGATGTGTTATGGAATTGTATGCTCGAAAGTTACATGATCTCATTAAATCAAAGCCACCCCAGTACATTTCATTTTAAAAAAAGAACCTCATGTTAATCACACCCTTTTGGCAAGCCAGGTAAGGCGTCCTCAGGTGCTGAGGATTAGGATGTGGGCCCCGCTCACACACACACACGCATCGAAATTTCTTGGTGGATGGTACACTTTCCTGTGTGCACTTCACTGCAGGTCAGTTACATGTCAATAACGCTGCTTTTGAAAAATCTCCAAACTGGGCCTAGTAAATTCCTTGGTTAGAAAAGCACCAGCGGAGTGGGATCCTGGCAGCAGCCGGCGGCTCCCGTCTTTTCGGGCTCTCTTTGCTCTCTCCCTTTGGACGCAAGGTCTCCGGTGTGGGTGGCACCATGGAGTGGTCCAAGTGCTCAGTGACATGAAGGTGTGCGGGTCCTGGCCACCAGAGGAGGTGAGGAAGCACTAGAAGGCGGTGCTCTTCCACCTGAGTGAAGGCAAGGAGAGCATCATGCTGGAGGAGGGCATGGAGATCCGAGCTGGTGACGTGGCCCAGATGCAGACGACCCCTATGCCACTGCCACCATTGTGAAGATGCAGCCAGACAGAGTGCTGCTATGCCCCGTGTGACGCAACCTGAGAGACCAAGGAGCACAAGAAGGAGGACCTGGTGTTTACCTTCCGGCCCCTGAGTCCGCACGCCTTGAGAGCAAAATGATCCACACCAGCTCCCAGGATGCCATCAAGAAGAAGCTGACGAACTGCTCCTAGGAGGTCCAGGGCC